>PIJE02000148.1:533361-548361 GCA_002895965.2 Coryphaenoides rupestris
GGTAGCGCCTGCCAAGTCTGTCTCAAACAAACAAACCTCGGAAAAGCAGTCCTGAGAAGTATATTGTTGCTATTGTGTCTCCGAGAGGCGGCATGAACCTAGGAGCGGCACGGTCCCGTATCCAGGAAGTTATTCATGAATGTGCTGTTTTTAAAGCCTTAAAGTGGGCCAGGGAACTGGGCTACCGATGCTGAGATCAGGGGACTGAATCAGGTCAGTGCTGTTTTTAATCGTCTATTGGGAGTGCACACCGGTCCTCCGTTACTGAGGGCTTCTGGGAAATATTACTTTTTATATTACCATAGGTACCAAAAAGACAAAGAAAGACAATGAGAGAACAATGTGTGTTCTTCAGTATCCCCAGTTAAAAGTGAGCAGACTTAAAAGTGCTTCCTCCTCGCCGACCCCAACCTGACGAACACGGCTGAACAATGCAGGTTTATTTTCTCCGTAATGGTTTTGTCACGCCGCTCACCTGTTCAGGCCTGAGGCCAGGCGGCACCCACGCGTACTCCTCCAGGGCGCAGCCGGAGTCGTCGTCGGAGGTGGAGCTGCGCTGGAAGCCGAACGTCAGCTTGTTGACTTTCTGCTCCATCATCAGGTCTCGCTGGCGGGCTCCACCCTGGTAGGCCACCCCTGCCACCGCCGCTGAGCTCTCCAAGTTCATCAGACTCTCCTTTCACTGATGGATAAGGAAGGAGGGGAAAATTGGACGTTACGAGAGCGCTCAACTGTTGCAAGTACAGAGAATCCAAGTTGACAAGGAAGATAAAGGAGAGAAAGAGGAAGAGAGGTGTGTGGTGATATGGAGATGGATATGGAGATACGGTGAACAGAAGACAAAGGGGGTAGGATTGAAATCGAGATATGACCACATGACCACAAGTCATGGTGACGTCATCAACCTGGTTGATGTCAGCATCCTATCGTGTTAATTCACTACTTTCCTTCCCGGGCACATTTTTACGACCAGCTCATGCCCCCGCCGCATTCTTTCATGTGGGCCCAAAAACCGCCTACCAGAAACAAGGCATTACAGCGTATGAGCAAGACTTATTTAATCCTCCTCTGGTGATGAATGTCCTCCTATAAAGGGCACTCATCAAGAGAACCGTACCCTACCATTTCCACAATGGTACCGTGTCACCAATATAATTGTTTCCCACGTGTGGCTTTCGGGCCGTTTAGAAGCCATTCATGTTTCCCCGAAAGCTGCAAGAGGTGACATTCTGGCTCGATTTAAACGAATAATAAAGCGGCCCGGGGAAATTGGAGCTGCAGCGAACGCCGAGATGAACAAACATAAACGCTCAACGTGGGTTATGGTGCATTTACGGCCCATTCCTTTCCCGTGCTGCTTCCCACCTGGACAGGAGACACCGGCACACTTAAACTAGGCACTGGCACGCATCCCAAAAGGGTTATTATTCCCGTTTCTGTCTCCCGGTGTCGTGCCAGGCAGCGCTGGATCCCAGGAGAGGCCCCACAGACACATGGGCTCGGCTCTGGTGATGGCTTGATTATTGGAGCTCGAGGTCTGTATAAACACCAGGCTGGCCTTGGGCAAAAACAGCCTCCCTGTGGCTACGGCTGCCATATGGGGCCACAAGCTCCTTCTCTCTCCCTCGCTTCACCTCCCTCTCTTTCTCTCTCTCTCTCTCTCTCTCTCCCTCTGTCTCTCTCTCTTTTTGGACTGTTTGTTTTCCAACCTGCTGCTGTTAGTGTCTGACCTGCCTTTCATCTCCCGGACGGATGGAGCTCTGGCAAACAGGTGAAAGAGAGAGAGAGAGAGAGAGAGAGAGAGAGCTAGGGACGGACGGATGGAAGGATGGATGGAGAGAGAGAGAGAGAAATGGATGGACAGGCTCCACTGATCCTCAGCAGGGGAGCGACGGAGGAATGGAGGGAGGTTCTGATCAAAGGCTTGCACAGAGTCCTGTGATCTATGTGTGTCTGACCACACACACGAGCACCAACGCTGAGGATAATGGACAACACAGTGGCACACTGGTGGCACAAAGGAGGCCGCTCGACTTTAAGATGGCTTTGTTGGTCATTTGGCGGCCACTTTTGTCCAGAGTGACTTACAGTTGAATTCAGATACTCGTCGTGAAGGAGCAAGTAAGGGTTAGGCTGGTGTTGCTGGTGGCTGCTACTCTAGCCACTAGACTACCCCTGGCCATTGATCTGATAAGCAAAAGCGGATTAGATTTTTTCACCCTGGGAACAAAATAGAGCTGATATTTTGGCACCGATTGTACATGATCATAATCCCTCTTATCATGTTTGCCATGCAGTCTAACACTTTCAGCCTTTGCCTTTCCCACTGCTGGAAGAGCTACTAAGGCACGACTGAGTTCAAGGGTTCACACGACAATTCAATTCTAACAGTCTCCCCCCCCCCCCTCCTCTCCTTCCCAGGGGGCCTTATGAATCACTGCAGGTTCCCGTCCAAACCACTAATGAAATCCTAAATGTATTTCCTGAGCCGCCTGACAGACCCGGCCGCAGTAGCCGGGCATGGTTGGGAGAACGCAAGGGTGGGTGTGTGTGTGTGTCCAGTTGTGGCCATCTCTCATGGGTCACACTGGGCTCTGGCTGAGATCAAATGGGCGGCCCAGAGCCCAGTGTCCGACAGCCTGTCTCTTACTTGGCCCTTGGCTTCCACCCCCTATGGCTGCCCGGCGCACACACAGGGCTGCGGGGAAACAGCTGAGAAAACCTGGACTGCACTGGACTCCACTGGTCTTTGAAGAACATGAGCGTGGAGATGGTGGTGGTGGTGGTGGTGGTGGTGGTGGACCCCCCTCCTTCTCTAAACATCTCTGCTGTCCCCATATTGGAATGCCACCCACTTCCACCTCTCTCTCCGGGAGTGTGCCGGCCCTGTGTCACGCATTAGAAACAGGGCGGAAGGCACATGCTGACAGACATGGACGGACAGGCCTGCAAGACCGCGTCCGGCAGCAGACGCTGACCGTACACACATTACACACATTTCGTTGTGGACGACACACTTCGAGCACAAGACAAAGGAGCCACTATGAACACGCCGTGTCAGCTGTACGGCCCCCTGTGGTAAGCAGTGTTCCTTTGCTGCCCCGAGGAATCTTCCCGACAGAGAGCACGCACGCCAGGGGTCCTCGTGGACTCAGGCAATGATTAACTGTCGACTACTGCCCCTGTGCCTAGCCTATACATACCGTGCTAAACCCACACCAACCCCCCCCCCCCCCCCTCCCCGCCCCCCCCCCCCCCCCCACCCAAGCTGCCTCAAGGACAAGTCAGCGTGCCGTATGCCATGCTAACAACTGGCATATCCACTCGTAAGCCTGCCAACCTTGAGCTCCTGACACACAAGAATGATTTACAGCGGTGGTGGAGGCAGGAGTGGATTCTTCTGGGTGTTTCCCCCCCCCCCCGCCCCCAGCTGGTCCAGAACTAATGAATGGCCTCGTGCCACAAAGTATGGTGGAGTCTGGTTGGACTTGTGACGTGTCCCGTCCCCCCACCACCATCATAACGCCTTGCGATGTCTCACAACAATGGAGCTTTTGTGTGCGTGCGAGGGAGAGAATCCATGATCCATGAAGGGCATGTTCCATCAAGAGCAACAGCTTTTGTTATCTCCACGCCACTCTTGTTTTTTTTTGGTCTTTCTTTCTTTCTTTCTCTCTAATGACGATGTTGCGGTGTTATCTGTACGCGCGCATCGCAAAAGGAAACCCAGATAACCTGCCGACGAGACGACAGCAGGCGGACGAGAAAAGACACCCTCTTGTTCTACCTAGCGCCTATTGACTTGCAAATGAGACCGAAATAACCTGCGGAGGATAGGGGGAAAAAAGTGTCCTTGTTCGAGGGCTGCTTGAGTTTCACATTGGGCGGCTGTGTGTGTGCGTGTGTGTGTGTGTGTGTGTGTGTGTGTGTGTGTGTGTGTGTGTGTGTGCGTGCGTGTGTGTGTGTGTGTGTGTGTGCGTGCGTGGCGGTGGGCTAACTATAGGCAGGATCCATCAGGAGCCCAGACGCTTTCACAGGAAGGGGCCTTCCCCCTTCTTTACATGTTGTCAGGCGCACATGCTTGCCTTGCGTGGCCTTGCCTTATATTTGTTGGAAAGATGTCGCTGGTGTCTTCAATGTCTGTGTACCAAGCATGATGATGATGATGATGATGATGATGAATGATGACAGTCAGGCAGCCAGAGCTCAGGCTCAGAGGAATGTCCGTCCAAGGGAAGCTTTTCAGCTCAGAACAGGCATAGCCGCTGGGATGTGGCTGCATACATCTGCATGTATGCTAATGCATGTCCCCTTCTCTGAAGTCTGTCTGCTCATTTCCTCTCTGACAAGAAAAAGCTTTGCCTCAACCTCTGGTGTATCAAAGGTGATCCTGTGCTGTACTTTTGTACTTTTTTGTGCTGACAATTCACAGAGTCACCGCCTACGCCAGGGTGTCTAACGGTCAGTTCTTAACAAGGGATCTATGGTTCTTTTAGGTTAGTTCCTCCTCCACCGCCCCCCCCCCCCGCCCCATCACTCTCTCTCTCCTCCCCCCTCCCCCCCCCCCCCCTGCCCTCCTCCCACACTGGCTAGACCCCTGTAGTCCTGAATGTTTAACAGCCCCTCTCCTTTTGTAAAGGTGCTTGTTAACATGGCTTTGGGAGCTCTGTGGCTGCATAACTGAGAGCTCTGCCCCCACAGGGCCAGAGGGTGCTGGGGGGTGGATGTGGGCTGGTAGGATGGAGGGGGGACGGGGGCAGGGGTGGAGAATGTGGTAAGCAGTGTGTGTGTGTGTGTGTGTGTGTGTGTGTATGTGTGTATGTATGTGTGAGATTATTGCATTGCTTTTGCCCCTCTGTACATTGGTTAGTCAATATTGTAAGGCATGAATGAATGGTGCATCTCACTGTCAACTGCAGTACTTCTGTCGTTAGTTTTGTGAGTTGTATTGCTCGGCTTTCATCGCGTGCCACTCTTGTGATCTATTAATATGCACCTAAAGCTTAAATAGATTGATCTCAATGTTGATCTTAATATGACCCACAGCACTTGAATACGCCGGTATCGTATCTGTTGGATAGCTAGCCGGCGGTGGTCACTGTGCATACACACTAAAAGCGTTGTGTGTAGCAGTGAGCACACGACCCTCACCCTCACCCACGCAGACCCGACACACACACACACACACACAAGGCCCAAATCCCAACTGATCAATAAATTCAGCGGCGGGTGACACTTTTAAAACCCACTCGTATGTGAAGTATGTTCACTGGAGCTTCCGAAATCTAGACACCCGGGCTCTTGGATTAAGAGTGCATTAGGTGGGTGGGCGGTGAGGCTGGGAGTGGCGGGCCGGGGGGTGGGTGGGGGGGGGCGCTGATCTGAATTACTGTCTTTATTCCTCATTGCAGTCGTGCACACACACACACACACACACACACACACACACACAGCACAGTGCTCCGTGTTAGTTTGAACGCACCCAAGGTGTTTGATTTGGCTCCCGGCTCCCCGGTTAGGCTCGACTTAAAGGGAAAAGACTTAAGACTTTCTGTTCAAAATCGCCTGGGCCTCCTCAAGTTTGAGCGTCAGTGAGTCAGTGACTCGAGTCATTTTGGGACTGAATCACCCGTCCTAATGGTCCATGAGCAGAGAATGGTACAGCCTATCGCTGATTCGATGGGAGATTCCATTTATTATCAAGATCTGGGAATCAACATTTTGGCGAGTGAAGGGAATGTTTTCAATCCCAAACAAAACAGAGTAAGTGACATCCACTCAAGAGAGAGAGAGAGAGAGAGAGAGAGAGAGAGAGAGACCACCTGCATCAACTGCACATGTGATGCCGTCACATGATTGATATCAGACATTTGGAACACAATATCTGTCTTGACCCACACTGGGTTCACATCTACAACAGGATATTGACTAAAATACAGAAATGTCTTACAAATGACACAATCTGCAATATAAAGACATACAAAACCAGTGCTTATTAATGCAACAACCTGCTTCAGAAACATGTTATAAAATGACAAAATTAACAAAATAATTGCATTGAAGCACTTTACTGGATGCATTTAGTTGATGCACAAAGTGCTGCAGTATTTACGAGAAATATCCTCCATTTCCATTTTAAAGTGTTGTGCCTTCACACTGCAGTACAGTCAAACTGTCTTATTTCTAGAGCTGCAGTATTTCAGACTGGCTGCACACACATTCCGACACAAACTAGAATACATCTGCTGCGGCCGTGTGCCCACAACACAGCACAGCGCTGACCCGTGCTCTTACCTCCGTGCAGGAGAAGCCTCCCAAACGCAAGCCAGCTCCAGGAAAAAGGGTCCCTCTTGTCACCCACTAAAATCCAGTCCTCAGATGCTGCTCCAGCCCTGCGAATCCATGCCCTCAGTCCCTTCCTCTCTCTCTGTCTCTCTCTCTCTCTGTCTAACTGTTTCTGTGTGTGAGTCTCTCTCTCTCTCTCTCTCTCTCTCTCTCTCTCTCTCTCTCTCTCTCTCTCTCTCTGAGTCTGCCTGTTTCCTCAGGTCTAAATCCAGGACACTAGCTCACAGTCCTCACTGGCAGGGTTGTCAGCACAGCTCCGGCCCATATCAACACTAAGATGTTGAAATCCAGGGAGGTGTGTGTGTGTGTGTCGTGCCAGAGGCCAGTGTGTCTGTCTGTGTGAGTGAGGAGTGAGTGAGTGAGTGAGTGAGTGAGTGAGTGTGTGTCTATTGGTGTGTGTTTGTGTGTTGATGATGAGCCCAACCAGATGGCCATCCCTCTCTTTTCTCCATGACTCCGCCCCCCGCAGCCCCCTACCCGCCCCCCCTCCAACCACACACACACACACACACACACACACACACACCACCACCTCATAGGCCCCACCCTCTTAACCTCAGCCTAGCCCCCTTTAACCCCAGCCCACCCCAGCCCAGTCATGGTTGGTGTGAGGTGTCGTCGTCTACCCTCTGGCGACGCCCCCCCCCCCTCCCCTCACACTTCACACACGCACTTAAGGAAACCATCATTGAGGGGTCAGTACCAGAGATCATACCAGAGTTATTCTCATGGTTTCATGAGACAACCCCTCCACCCTCCGCCTTCTTTAACCACCTCCTACTCTCCCCTCACCTCCTTAACTACAGCCGAAAAGGTGGAGGGAGCAGTGGTGACGAGGCGCCAATAGTTTAAACCTTCTCCCCTCCAATGTGTGGAAAAATCGAAAGCTGCGAGGATTGCTGCTTGCTGATTAAAGCTGTCGTCCCAAAGCCAGAATTTGCCCCGTGTTCGATTCAGTACTATGAATTGAATCCAGGACCTCCCAGTCCCAGGGAGACTGCGGATCTCTCTCTCTCTCTCTGTGATAATCCGAGACTCTATTGACTATACTATAGTTGCAGCTGATGTCCACCAGGCTACTTATCTGAATGAGATAAGCTAGTGGTCTGTTCTCATTGTGAATCTCATGTGGAAAAAAAAAAGCTCCCCCTTTGGGAGGTGGACGGTCAGGTCAGCAGTGCGGTAATGCGGTACGCAGAGTCTTTGTATTGGAAGTCGAAATAGCAGAATCAAAAGGCACGTCATGCATTCCCTTTAGAGTCCAAAAGTCCACAAAAACAAAATGATTACGGATAATACGGACAATGTTTGCGCTTTAGGACACGCTCTTGTCTCTTTTTCTTTCACTTAAGAGCTTTCTTGGCGAAAAGGAAAACGTTTGCTGGCGTGTGTACGAGGACCCGAAACGTTGCCGCGGTCGTTTTCCACCCCCCCCCCCCCCCCCGCCGCCTCAGCCCTGCTGCTCATCGTGTATAGCCCGGGCCGAGGCCTTCCTGCGGGGGCATGATGAGTCAGGCCAGCTCCCCGGCCCCGAGACCCCCAGGCTGCGGGGAGGCCGGGGCTGGAGAGGCTGGGGGGGAGGGCGTTTGACCTCTCCCTCTCCTTCACCTCCTCAGGAATGTCAGAAGGTGAGGCTCTTCCTGTTGTCTGAGGAAACAAAAGCAACCAGCGGTCCCGGGTCAAACTCTGGACACTCACACCTTGTGCGTTTCTTTTGTGCTCCTCTGGTTACTTTTCTGCTTTACAACGGGCAGGCAAGCTTTATGGAAGAAGACACTGTGGTGGTGGTGTGGTGGTGGTGGTGGTGGTGGTGGTAGAGATGCTGTACGCATGCACCCCCCCCCCCCCCCCTTGCTCTAAAGCCATGTTTATCCAGCTGAGGACTCACATGCGCTGCTGAGGGCGCGGAAACAAAGCGTTGGGTTTTTTTGGTTTACGAGGACGTCCAGATTAACATGTTTACAGGCTTGTTTCGTTTTTTTACATGTGAGCCGGGATGACGTCTGTGTGTGTGTGTGTGTGTGTCTGTCTGAAGGTGTGTGTGTGCGTGTGTGTGTCAAAGTGTGTGCATACCTTCTGTGTGTGTGTGTGCCTGTGTGCCCTTCCTTGCATGTTAGTGCGTGTGTTTGTGTGTGTGTGTGTGTGCTTGAGCATGCATGTGTATGTGTGTGTGTGTTTCAAAGTGTGTGCATGCTTTCTGTGTGTGTGTGTGTGTGTGTGTGTGTGTGTGTGCACGTGCATTTGTGTGTGTGTGTGTGTGTGTGTGTGTGTGTGGCTAGCATGTGTGCGTGCTTGCGTGTGTGTGTGTGTGTGTGTGTGTGTGTGTGTGTGTGTGTGTGTGTGTGTGTGTGCTCACTGCCACAAAGCCATTGTAGCAGCCAAGGCCAGGGAGAGAGGAGGCCTGTTCCCCCCCCCCCCCCCCCCTCTCACCACCAGCCTTTGTGTCGACCCCAAAAGACTCAGCACTGTACTCCATTAGCAAGTCTTAGAGGGGGGAGGGGCGTCACAACTTCCTGCCTGGTGGGGGGGGGGGGGCGAGTCAATATACCAGAAAACCTACAAAGTGACAAAAGTTGACAAACAGTTAAAAAAAAGCTTTTCGGTAGCGCTGTGTTTATTCTGTTTTTGCGTTTTTTATGTCGAATGTCGTCTGTTTTTGCCTCTTTATGTAGTTTTATGTGGTTTCCGCGTATTTTACTTTATTGTTCTAAAGCACTGTGTGACTTGTGTGAAAAGGTGCTATAAATACATTTGCTTAGGCTTACTTACTTACTTACTTAAGGCCAGTATCAAGGCAGTATCCGGTCTGCTGGAACTCATGAAGTCTCATGACAGGTTGTTCAAAATGTACTCCCATGCATTTTGTGGTCTGGTGTTTCCTCATGGCTATGTAATGTTTTCAAAGCCAGTGTATTGGTTCGGGGGAAGAAGCGAAACAGGTTCACTTGGTTCTACACAGACCAATCCACATCCGTGAATGGTGGCCTGCAAATCAACACGTTACAGGAACCTTTCAAGGTCTAACGCGGGAACAAATGAGAGAGATCAGTGAAACTATGTGATGTAAAACACTCTCACACCTCACGCCTTGCACCTGACCGGAAGGGACCGGTCCGATCGCTGGCATCAGTATCGGCCATTCCAGAATTGTTCGACGTCAAAAGAATTGAGCCGGATTCGCTAGTAGTCAGGCAAGTGTGTGTGTGTGTGTGTGTGTGCGTGTGCGTGCGTGTGTGTGTGTGTGAGTGAAGTTGGCAATTGCAGATCTAGTGCCCCTTGTGCGAGCGTTCCTTGATTGAATCTGCACTTTTCTATTTTCTAATTGCATTTTAGTCTGATGTTCTGATGCAGGCTAAGTGGTACTCGTATGCAGCTGTCTAAGTATATATCGGAAAAGTCCTGTATTCAGAAAGTCATTCATTCAGTCTGGAGTATGGGCGATTCAAACTCCGATCTCGATGAAGGCGGGAATGCTCTCATACGAGAGGCTGTTACCGTTGCTACAACAGATCGGCCGACGCTAAGCGGTGGACTGCCGGTGTAAAAAACAGGGGGCTAGCATCCCTCCGCTGACGACGTGCCGGACTGCACTTCTGCTATTGTTAGGCGTCTCTCTTGTTTCACAGTTCACGGTACGCCTAAGATAGTTGTGAAATATCCCTGACCTCTGACCCCCCCGGGGGAGCGCCAGATGACCCATAAATCTCTCGCTCCCAAGGCTTTACGGCCCCGTTGCCCTGTCATAGCCGCAACGACCTGAACAGCACCTCACACCTGGTCCGCACCTTGTGACCGCTGTAAAAGATAAATAAATAAATAAAAAGACACACACACACACACACACACACACACACACACACACACACACACACCAGCGTTAGCCGCTAGCTACTCCCAGCGCCGCGGCGTGTCCGGACACATGAGCGGCCGGTTGGAGAGGAGAGCGTTCGCGCCATCGCCACGAAAAAGCCGCATTCTTCTCTGAGGTCAAACTCGCTCGCTCCCTCGCTTGAGAATCAACCAAGGGATGGGGGGCAGGGGGGCATGAGCATGGTTTCTTTTAGGCTACAATACTTCACGGTCAGTAAGCTATATCTTTTTTTTCTCCATGTTTCAACTAACTTTTCGCCAGTTCGGAGAATTGAAGTTCATGACTTTGACCATCAACGATACGAAGCCTTGATAGTTGCAGGATGACACCAAGATGACTCACGTACCTTCCTGTTAAATACCTCACCTGAATCATATGGTGTTTATTACAATATTAAACCAACATTTTTAGTATTTTTACAGCAATAATAACTACAAAAGAGATTTATGGCTGCAGGCTGGGGTTGCCATTGCATCGCATGAACCGTGACAGTCCCGGGGAGGAATGGGTCGTTAATAGAAGTCAGTTATGATAGGGAAGTGTTGACTGGCTAGCGTTAGCGTCTGTATGTAGGAGCGTGGGCCCTGAACCCATTTAGCTTTACCCCCGGAGAGGGAGGAGGAGGAGGGGAGGGAGGAGGGTAAAGTTAAGGTCACTCATCCACCACCTCCCATACCAGCGCCGCAATATGCGACCATTTACTGTCATTGGGGGGGTCATTGGTGAGAATAGCACCCATTGGTTTGTGAGCGACCTGATCATTAAAAAAAAGCAGAGAGTCAAATGACTTGCCAATGGGTATTAGCAGGACACAGGGCCAACAAAAGCCCGCGGGGCCATAAAGGCAGTAAAGGCCGTTCACTCCCCACTGTAACAACAATCCCCCCTTTTTTTTGACGCTTTCAAAGAGAGTAAAGTAAAGGTCAACTGGTGGACCAGAGGCTGCATCGGTATTGACTTAGCGAGATTGGGGCCGACCAAAAAAAAACCCCCGGCCAGACTGGGGGCCTTGTTAGCCGGGGCGGGCCCTCACCCTCTCGTAACCCCGCTTTTTACAGTTTCACACCGACACACCGAGGAGAGAAGAGGGCTTATTCTATTATACTACACCCGACTCTTTCACCCGACACTTTCTGACAAAGTGAATTTACCGGAACGAAACAGAAAGAAGACGAACACATTCCCCGGCGCGTAGCACTTGACCTCGACGCGGAGACGATGTGTTGCTCCAGGGATGAGTCATTGGGAGGGACTGGAGTCGATTCTGACTCGGGGGTGGGTGTCGATAAGGAGATAAGGGGGTGAGCTAATGCACATTCCTTTAATATTAAATAATAGTAATAAAACACTCTGTCAACACAACAAAGCTCCCTGTGCTCGCCAAACTACTAAGAAGGCTCTTCTATTTTAGGCGATAATTTCACAAATCCACACGGTGAACACCGGTCTCCAAAGGCGTACACTGTTTGAAATAGCATCCATCCAAGTAGTCCAACTTCAATAACTTCAGTCAATGTCTGATATTTAGCACATTTTCGTCCAAAAGAAATGGAAAACTGGATGTTTATGTCACTCATAAACACGCCACTGGTTCCAGTAAAGTCGACGCAGTGGTTTTGGTCGCTGAGGTGTAGGCTCTGTCCAATGCACAGAACCGGTTGGCGGTTAGCGGTCGTCGCCGTCATCGTAACTCAGGCCGGGCCCCGACTCCCTCTCACCTAGTTGTAAAAGCGGGAGCTCATTGGGAACAATAGGAAACGGAGGGTTCACAGCTCCTGGGGGCACATTCAGAGAGGAAGCCCCCGTTTTATTTGAGGACACTATAACTCAACAAAGGCCTGTGGCACTCCGCACACACACACACACACACACACACACACACACACACACACACACACACACACACACCAGCGTTAGCCGCTAGCTACTCCCAGCGCCGCGGCGTGTCCGGACACATGAGCGGCCGGTTGGAGAGGAGAGCGTTCGCGCCATCGCCACGAAAAAGCCGCATTCTTCTCTGAGGTCAAACTCGCTCGCTCCCTCGCTTGAGAATCAACCAAGGGATGGGGGGCAGGGGGGCATGAGCATGGTTTCTTTTAGGCTACAATACTTCACGGTCAGTAAGCTATATCTTTTTTTTCTCCATGTTTCAACTAACTTTTCGCCAGTTCGGAGAATTGAAGTTCATGACTTTGACCATCAACGATACGAAGCCTTGATAGTTGCAGGATGACACCAAGATGACTCACGTACCTTCCTGTTAAATACCTCACCTGAATCATATGGTGTTTATTACAATATTAAACCAACATTTTTAGTATTTTTACAGCAATAATAACTACAAAAGAGATTTATGGCTGCAGGCTGGGGTTGCCATTGCATCGCATGAACCGTGACAGTCCCGGGGAGGAATGGGTCGTTAATAGAAGTCAGTTATGATAGGGAAGTGTTGACTGGCTAGCGTTAGCGTCTGTATGTAGGAGCGTGGGCCCTGAACCCATTTAGCTTCACCCCCGGAGAGAGGAGGAGGAGGAGGGAGGAGGAGGTAAAGTTAAGCGTCACTCATCCACACCTCCCATTACCAGCGCCGCAATATGCGACCATTTACTTCATTGGGGGGGTCATTGTGAGAATAGCACCCATTGTTTGGTGAGCGACCCTTGATCATTAAAAAAAAAGCAGAGAGTCAAATGACTGCCAATGGTATTAGCAGGACACAGGCCACAAAAGCCCGCGGGCCATAAAGCAGTAAAGGCCCTTCACTCCCCACTGTAACAGACCAATCCCCCCTATTTTTTTGACGCTTTCAAAGAGAGTAAAGTAAAGGTCAATGGTGGGACCAGAGGCTGCATCGGTATTGACTTAGCGAGATTGGGGCCGACCAAAAAAACCCCCCGGCCCAGACTGGGGCCTTGTTAGCCGGGGCGGGCCCTCACCCTCTCGTAACCCCGCTTTTACAGTTTCACACCGACACACCGAGGAGAGAAGAGGGCTATTCTATTATACTACACCCGACTCTTTCACCGACACTTTCTGACAAAGTGAATTTACCGGAACGAAACAGAAAGAAGACGAACACATTCCCCGGCGCGTAGCACTTGACCTCGACGCGGAGACGATGTGTTGCTCCAGGGATGAGTCATTGGGAGGGACTGGAGTCGATTCTGACTCGGGGGTGGGTGTCGATAAGGAGATAAGGGGGTGAGCTAATGCACATTCCTTTAATATTAAATAATAGTAATAAAACACTCTGTCAACACAACAAAGCTCCCTGTGCTCGCCAAACTACTAAGAGGCTCTTCTATTTTAGGCGATAATTTCACAAATCCACACGGTGAACACCGGTCTCCCAAAGGCGTACACTGTTTGAGAATAGCATCCATCCAAGTAGTCCAACTTCAATAACTTCAGTCAATGTCTGATATTTAGCACATTTTCGTCCAAAAGAAATGGAAAACTGGATGTTTATGTCACTCATAAACACGCCACTGGTTCCAGTAAAGTCGACGCAGTGGTTTTGGTCGCTGAGGTGTAGGCTCTGTCCAATGCACAGAACCGGTTGGCGGTTAGCGGTTAGCGGTCGTCGCCGTCATCGTAACTCAGGCCGGGCCCCGACTCCCTCTCACCTAGTTGTAAAAGCGGGAGCTCATTGGGAACAATAGGAAACGGAGGGTTCACAGCTCCTGGGGGCACATTCAGAGAGGAAGCCCCCGTTTTATTTGAGGACACTATAACTCAACAAAGGCCTGTGGCACTCTGCACACACACACACACATGCACACACACACACACACAGACACACACGCACACTCATGCGTACGTACACACACACACACACACATAGACACACACACACACTGCAGAGTCATGAATTGGCTGCTTCTTTTTGTCTTCCTTGCATTTGGGGATTCTCGGATTCCCCGTTCATTTCTAAAAGCCATATTCTCACAAATATCGAAGCTGTCAGCGATTTATGACACTATTAGTGAACCCCAGTCAGTCAGTCAGTCAGTCATGTCTCCCCGGGGATCTGATCGTACGTGTTGCCGTGTCCACCAGGCCCTGTGGCTCAGCAGCCAGGTGATGATGAGAAGAGACGTCAGCGTTTTGGGCTCTCGGGGAGAACCTTGCGAGACTTTATCGGAGGCGCATCGGGAATTAATGGATGGATGGATGGATGTCGGATCGGATGTCGAAATGTGCGCGGAATAAATTCCAGAAACCTGCACACCTCTCACAGTCTCACATCTGGGGCCTGGTGCCTGTCGCTCCCAGTTAGCGGTGAGCTCAATGCTCTGGTCTTTTCTTTTTAGTTTTTGCAGAAAAGGTACAAACAACGAGGTTCCCATTTCCTGCCGCGTTTCGTCCGCCTCGAGCGAAGCACGTGCGTCAATGAAGGCGCCTAGAAACTAAAAACCTAAAACCTCATCGTGACTCGGAACGCTCGGAGCCAAGTTGTTGCGGAAGAACACAAAGATGCCGTTAAGTAGTGAAGTACAAAAAAAAAAACCAAAACGAACGAACGAACGAAAAAATAAAAAACGCGCAGTTTCCACACATGGAAGCGTTTAAGCGAGCAGGGGAAGGCTTGAGAAAGGGTTCGGGGGGTTGTTGGGGTGGTGGTGGGGGGGGGGGGAAACCATGGAATCTAACAATGCTCCGAAACAGTTCGGATCTCGGCCGCTGCGTCCGGGCTCCCGCTACTAATGATTAACATTCCTGGAGGAACGGCCCGTCTCGGCGGGGCCCTTCGGAGCGCGCTCTCTAATGAAACACATGGTCCG
>PIJE02000148.1:555861-638810 GCA_002895965.2 Coryphaenoides rupestris
AGGCCTGTACAAGTAGACCTGATGTTGTCCATTCCTTGAATATATTGTAAGAACTTGATGGCATTGAGATGATGTCAAAGTAAAGTTGCGTCCCCCCCCCCCCCCACACACACACACACACAGGCACACACACACACACACACACACACACACACACACACACACACACACACACACACACACACACACACACCCTCAGCTGTGGACACAGTGACAGATTGCAAAGCCAGCCCCCCCCCCCCCCCCCCCATAATTTGTGCCACCATTTCACCCAACTCTCCCCATGATGATGATGATGATGGTGAAGGGGAAGGGGGGGGTCTGTCTGTCATGTGACACTTTAAAGACCCCCAGACGACCAGACCAGATAGCAGAGAGTATAAACAGCATCAGGGTTGAATGGTTTATGGTTTATGTTTGTGCTGATCTTCTGCTGGTGTCCAGGAGACCCAATAGTCGGTACTGTTAAAATACACTGTTAAATATAATTAAACTAACACGCAGAGACAGGACAGCAACTGTTTTCCAACACCAGAACACCTTCTATATGTAATAGCGGGTTAAGACAAGCCAGGGGGGGCGGCAGGGGGGGTGCCAGACCAGTTGTCACCCTACAAGTGACAGGCGACAGCTGAGGCCATACATCTGGAGCCCTCCAGCCCCCCCCCCCCCCAGGGGTCCCGGGGGGTCGTCCTCCTGATGAAATCCCCAACACACGCCCCCACCATGTCTTGGACCACGTTTTTGGTTGTTTTTTCTTTAGTTTTACGCAAAGAGAAAGTGTGCCTCATTGTGCAATTTAGGAAACACTGGATGAACCCATGAAGTAAGTCGTTTTCACACATACGCGTCCACACTAACGCGCGTAAAGACCAACTTTGCGCATGCATTTGGAAGCGCGCACCATGCACACCATGTAGGGCTGCTTGTTCCAGCCGTGCGTAAAAGTATAACTCAACTCACCCAGTGTTGTTGTAGTGCAGTTGGAGTGAATATCCGATATCCACCAGCACCAAATATCCACACCACCACCACCTGAACCCAAGAAACAAGCCACGGCGCTGCGTCTCATCCAGTCCAGAGAATCTTCCTCTCCAAGCTCCAAGTCTTCTTCTTGCACTAGAGGAGGAGGGGATGGATGAATGGATGGATGGATGGATGGATGGATGGATGGATAAAAGAAAGAAAGGAAAAAGTTGCTGGGATGCTGTCACATTGGCACTGCTGGATACGAGACGCGTCTAGCTCATGACTGTCAGCAGCAGTGTTGTGCGCTCTTGGGGAGGGACTGGCTCCGCGGTCCACGCACGGATCTGCTGCCTATTGGCTTAAACATGCAGCAACAGCCCCCCCCCCCCCCCCCCCCCTCCACACACACACACACACACACTCACACATCTCACCCCTCCCCTCACCCCCCTCACCAAGGGCGAGATGAGAATGAAAAATATTGATTAAAGAGTTATTGGGTTAACTAGCCTTGGCGAACCTATATACGTCCCATTAGAGAGGGTTTCCACACGTTTTGTTATCATATACTAACATGGACTCATTGCAATATTTGCTTTTGCTTTCTTTGCTTCTGACTTACATATAGTGGTCATGAACCATGGTCTTACCAAGTTTTTAACCTTCTATGTCACCTAAAGTATATCCTATCTTGTCCCCTATCTTCATCTTCTCCTCATAGTTCTCATGGGAATTGTCTCAAATTAAAGTAGAAATATGCACAATTTGATTTGTGTAGCCTGTGCAAAGAGGCACACACATGTGTCACTTATGTACATGTTGACAAATATTGCATATGATTGCGTGTCTCAGACTCCAACACTAGTTTCTGCACCGCCAGTTCCATCTCTTGTTTGTTCTTCTGTGTCATTGTTGAACAGCAATCCATTACGAACGGTGGTCGCGCAGCTTCGCTATCATTTCTTAATCACCTCGCGGCAACACCGATCCCATTAAGTCCACCCTAGTCACATAAAAGCGCCATTAAGCCCCCGTACACGGGTTTCAAAGGCGGACATCTGAGGCACAAATCAGATCACTTTTCAAACTCCTTTGGCCTTTGAAGAACCCTTTGACCTCGCGTGACCCCCCGGGGGGAAACCTTCTCCGTGACACCAGGAATGACAACTCGGCAGCAAAACAACTAAATTAACTTCGCGACATGCGCTGTATCTCAAGTCGAGAGGAGCGCGTTCAAAAACGTCTTTGAAATGTTTCAGTCTCTTTATTATTTTTTCTTCTTCTCCGTCTCCTTTCATGACATTATCGGGCGCGGAGCCTGTGGAACATGAATGCGACTCAGTTAATTACATTACCCCTGACCTCCTTGCCTTCCCCCTCCCAGACTATTCAGGGTTCTCTCAGGTTTTTTTGCGCTGACCTGGGTTCTGAACCAATGACCGTCTCCTGGATCTGACAGTGTGAATGCGTCTAAAGTGAGACCAGGTTTTGCGAGCCGCAAAAAAACCTGTCAATCATTCTGTACGCTGCTGCGGAGGGAGCTTGGGCCATGGAATGTGACAGCATTCATATGGGATTCATATTCTTCTGCTGTTTGTATTCTCCTTTCTACGAGGACTCAGCTACGTACCATGTTGTCTTTATCTGATATCAGAGTTGATCTTATACCTCAAAGACAACACACCCTTATGGGGTCACACAAATATGGTAAGAATGCGGTCAAAATAACACAGAAAAGACACATTTACGGCAAAAGTCTATTCCTATAATTGTATATTAATATGTATTGACTTCAATGCTGATAGCAGAGTTCATGCTAAGTGCTACCGTAAAACAAGTCATAAATGCCACATGCTCCATTAGTAAGTGAGTCATTCAACGCCCACAATGCTTCTCCCTCTCCCATATCTGCGGAGAACATCTACCAAGACCACTTTGACAAATAATAGTCTAGTTCTGTCACAGTCGGACACACACACATACACATACCCACACACACACACACACACACACACACACACACACACACACACAATCACGCACACACACACCCACGCACACACACACACACACTCTGTCTGACAGACACCATGTCAAGTGTCAGATGGTTTTAGTTTCATCGAGTGGCTTTTTGACAGGCCTGACCAGAATGTGTGCAACTGTTTCTCCATCGCTTATCTCATCTCTCTGTCTGTCTGTCTGTCTGTCTGTCTCCCCCTCACGCTTATCTGGGACTTATCTAATGAAATATTTATGGTGGTGTTGTAAAAAAAAAAAAACACACCCCTCACCCCAGTCCCCCCACCCACCCCCAAAAAAGATCTTTTCAGCAGAAGCACGTACACCATTTTGAACCATAAAAACGCTTAGAGTGCATTTTCGACATATTTCCATTTATTTATGTGGTATAGGCTTCTTTGCCATAATTGCAAACCCCATAAAAAACCCATAAATTGAGTTTGACTCCGAGGCATTGGGAATCATCTCAACTGATCCCATAGACAAGAGGCATCATCTTATTATAGCTAGAATATATTAAATAGCTATAATAGCTCTTTTCTTTTTTGTATCAGGTTCAGTGATAAAGCTGCGCTAAATAGACCATTGGCTCTGACCAGATGGGAGTTGAGGCTCATATTTACCCCTGTAGCACTGGCACACTCTGCTATGACTGAATCACTTTTATTTTGTATTTTCTCAATTGTCTTCTGGGCTCCAACTTCCAACCAACCGGGTTTCTGCTTCCAATCATGGTTGTTATTGGACCCTTGTTTGCTGTCAAGCAACAACTATGTGCTTATTTTGTTGTCCCCTTTGGAAATCCACAATTTTTCTGAAATGTCTCTTCTCTTCTGTTCTGTTCTGTTCTGTTCTGTTCTGTTTGTCCGTTTCTCTGTCTTCCTCTATCTCACTCTATTAATCTCTCTGTCTCTCTCTCAATCCCTTTCACTGTGATTATGTAGAGTTTGTCTTTATTGTTGAGGGGAAGCTTGCTGTTTGTTCTGCGTACTTTGCACTCCTGTGTGTGACAGTCTCCTGAAATATGTCCCAAAAGACAAGCCCACCGTGGGACGTCTGCACTCAGCCAGCAGTAAATCCCAGAATGCATTATCTCCCTATATACATTTCATAGTATATCACAATGAGCTACTACTGTCAGTGTGCTGGGTGCTATGCAGATATTTCCTGTTTATTTTGGAAGTAACACTATTCATGACAATAACACCAAAAAGTGTATGTCCAAAAAAATCGTATTCTCTATGAAATAGTTCTTCAGGTTCCGACAAAATTGTGTATGGAATTGACTTACTGACCTGTAACAACTACCTTTAAGCGAAGAGTAAATATTCACAAACGAGACGAGTAAATGTAAATGTTTTTCCTCCTACAACAGGGGTGTTTAGGCTGTTCAAAAGCAGAAATAATCTGTACACTCACATTCAGTTGGGTCATGCAGAGACAGAGAGAGAGAGAGAGAGAGAGAGAGAGAGAGAGAGACACACACACACACACACACACACACAACAAGTTCTTCCTGAACGGTGAACACGGTAACTATACATCTGACGAACAACAATATGTCTGTAATTACGTCGCTGCCTGGTTGTCGTTGGGTTAGCCGAGGTCTCTAAGCACCTGACCTTTTGTGTTTGCTCTGCTTTAAATATGTGTGGCTGCGTGTTTGCCCGGCTTAATGCTAGGACAACAGAGTGGGGCATCAATGCATGCGTGCGTGTGTGTGTGTGTGTGCGTGTGTGTGTGCGTGTGTGTGTGTGTGTGTGTGTGTGTGTGTGTGTGTGTGTGTGTGTGTGTGTGTGTGGCGCGCTGCCGCGGGGCAAATTTGTTGAGATGGCCTGATTTTTGAGTGATGTGTTTAGATTCGAGGAACATACCCCGGGCTCCCTGGCTTTCGGGCTAACGACCGTACCGCCTTCGCTTCGTTTGCAGCCATTGCAGTCGGAAGCTGGAGACACAGAAGAACACCAAATGGCGCGTATTTAAAAAGGGATATCTTTCCCCAAACACAAGAAACCAGAAACAAACAAAATAAAAGAAGAACAGGAAATTAGCCGTTCAAACAAAGGGCAGAAGGACAAAGCAAACAACGGGCCAGGAGAGAGAGAGAGAGAGAGGGGCTGTGAGCAGAGGGTGGAGAGGCTGGAGGGTGGAGGGGCTGGAGGGTGGAGGGGCTGGAGGGTGGAGCGACTGAAGGGAAGTGAGGTGAAGAGGCTGAAGGGTGGAGGAGCTGGAGGGTGGAGGGGCTGGAGGGTGGAGCGACTGAAGGGAAGTGAGGTGAAGAGGCTGAAGGGTGGAGGAGCTGGAGGGTGTAGGGGCTGAAGGGGTCAGTAGAGCCCTATAGGACACTTTGTTCCGCCGTACCTGCACACCCAAAGACAGAGACAATGACCCTGGACTGGAAGAACCAGACACCCTACCCTCAGCGGTTCAGCATGTCCAGTTCCATCAGGGTTCCCAGCATGCACCTGGACACCCGTGTCATGCAATGCAATCCCAGCTGACCAGGGGATATGAGTGTGTGTGTGTGTGTATATATATAGACAGTACATCAAACAAACAGCCACAAAAAGTGATTATTTGAACGAGCCGTGTGCGGGACATGGCATCGTCAGAAGGTTAATCAGCGAGACATCGGGTGGAGAACTAGAGAAAACAAACAAAGATGTTCGCCCTCTTCTGTGTTTTCAATGTAAATTCAACATTGGGAGGAGGATGAGGAGGAGGAGGAGGAGGCGGAGGAGGAGGAGGAGGAGGAGGAGGAGGAGGGAGTCGAAACGAGGCCATGCGTGTTTCGTGCTGTATTCTACGGGGGGTGGAGATGGTTCTTCTCTGGAAGTTCATCCAGGAGCTTTCTGGTCCCTCTCGTGAGGGGTGGTGGTGGTGGTGGTAGCGGAGGGTGGAGGGGATGGGTGGGTGGGGGTTGGTGGGGTGTGTGTGTGAGTGTGTGTGTGTGGGGGGGGTGAAACGCGACACCCTTGCGTTGTCAAGCAGGAACACCCAGGCAGCCAGCCTGTGTTTTATATACCACTGACATACTTTCCAGCGAACATCACCGCCGTGCGAGCGAGCGGCAACAATACCACCACCACCACCACCACCACCACCACCACCACCGAGAGCTCTTCCTCCCTCTTCTCCATATTCTTCTTCTTTTTCTGGATTCTATCTCCAGAAGGAGCAAACAGGGAGAGAGAGAAAAAATGGACGATTAATCCCTAAAGGAGGGAAGTAGATGCCATTACACACACGCATGATGTCATCGACACGGAGCACGGCCGTCGGGAGGCAGGGAAGGAAACACACTTCCAAACTTGTGTTCACACTGTTTCACCCGCCGTCGCTCTCCCGCCTTTTCTGATGCTCAAGCATTCTTTAGAAGTCGCTTTTCTATCCTTTCTGTCCGTCCCAAAGTCTGTTTTGACATTTCCATTATGTGTGTCATGCACCTCTCTCTCTCCCTCCCTCACACTCTCTCTCTACCTCTCTCTCCCTCTCTCTCGCTCTCTCTCTCTCTCCCTCCCTCACACTCTCTCTACCTCTCTCTCCCTCCCTTGCTCTTTCTCCCTCCCTCTCTCTCTCTCTCTCTCTCTCTCTCTCTCCCTCCCTTGCTCCCTCTCTACCCCTCGCTCTCTCCCTCCCTCTCTCCCCTACCTTGTTCTATCTCTCTCTCTCTCTCTCTCTTCTCTCTCTCTCTCTCTCTCTCTCTCTCTCTCTCTCCCTTGCTCTCTCTCAGTCTCTCTGTCTCTCTCTCCCTACCTCTCTCCCTCAGGTCTGACCTCGTCTCACCAGCTGGTGTCCTTAAGGCCAGGTTGAGATTGTTCACTGACAGACAAAACGTGCGGAGGAATTGTTTTCACCGGCACCAAGCGCAATGGGTTCACAGTGACGCTGGCAGAGAGACATAGACAGAGACAGAGAGCGAGAGAGGGAGAGAGAGAGGGGGGGGGGGGGGGGGAGAGAGAGAGAGAGTGTGTGTGATAGAGAGACATAGGACATTCCTTGCACTGGCTCAGTGGTCAGCGAAGAAAAACAAGAGTGTGTGAGCGGCGAGCCCGAGCAGGGATGAAGGGGGCTGATAGAGATCTCTCACGCTGCAGGTCTGGGGGCCTGGAGATGGGAGGAGGAGGAGGTGGAGGAGGAGGAGAGAGGAGGAGGGGGAGAGGGGGGGAGGAGGAGGAGGAGGAGAAGTTGGAGGAGGAGGAGTTAAGGGGGAGAAGCAGGAGAAGAGGGAGAAAAGGAGAGATGAGGGGAATGTGGAGGAGAAATAAAAAGGAGGAGGAGGAGGGGGCAGGAGGAGAGAGCAGGAGGGGACAGGGGAGGAGGATAGAGGAGGAGGGGATGGGGAGGAGGAAAAGTTGGAGGAGGAGAGAGGAAGAGGAGAAAGAGAGAAGGAGAAGGAAGAGCAGGTGGAGAGAGGGTGGGGAGGCAGGAGAAGACGGAGAAAAGGAGAGAGAAGAGGGAGGAGGAGAAGGTGGATTAGGAATGTAAAAGAGGAAGAGGAGGAGGAGGAGGAATGAAAAAAAGGAGGAGGGGGGAGGAGGAGGAGGAGAGAGGGGGGAGAAGGGGAGGAGGAGAGAGGAAGAGGAGAAGGAGAGAAGGAGAAGGAAGAGAAGGAAAGAGGAGGAGGAGGAGGAGGAGAGAGGGGAGAGGCAGGAGAAGAGGGAGAAAATGAGAGAGGAGGGGGAGGAGGAGAAGGTGGAGGAGGAATGAAAAAAAGGAGGGGGAGAGGAGGAGGAGGAGGAGTAATAAAAAAAGGAGGAGGAGGAGGGGACAGAGGAGCAGGAGGAGGGTGGGGGTGTAAAGAGACAGAAAAGGAGAAGAAAGAAAGTAGAAGGAGTCTGTGCACAAGGGGATATCAGCATTTCTCAAACTCTCTCATCAGACTTCTGTTGGTCCGTCACCAAACATGTCCTCCTCCTCTGAACAGCGGAGCACACGTCTGCAAGAGAGCAAGGAATGTAGGGAACGGTACTGTGTTGCTGTGCTGTAACTCCCAGAATACCCTCCATCAGAATCACAAATGCTCAAACACGCACACACACACACACACACACACACACACACACACACACACACACACACACACACACACACACACACACACACACACACACACACACACACACACACACAGGCAAGCAGCCTGTGTGAAGGTGAGGCGAGGGGGGTGGGTGGGGGGATGTGTGGACAGAACATCTCTGTCAAGGCCCCACCACAGTGGATGGCTTCTGGTCTGGCAGCAGGAACAGGAACGTGAAGGGAACCCTTCCATGGAAAGACACCTTTCACTGCACTGCACTGCATTCCACAGTCCCCACGCTGCCATCCAACACCGCCACCGCCCCTGCACCGAGTCCAGCGAGGAAACGATATGCCCCAATATGTATACCCACCGATCCTGGAGACAGGTTAATGCGGGTTTTAAACCCCACCACACGAGGGAGCGGAGTGGGTATTTTTAGCCCTTTTTTTACAGTCTCTAAAACATTACGCGTGATCCGTGTTTAAGTGTCGAGCAGTAGGCGCCGGTGACCTAATTTTGCGAATGTATGCGTTTTTCTGCGGGTGGAACGAAGCCGTTAACGGTATTTCACCAAGGTCTGCGTGACCCCCAGCCACGCCGATGGGCCACAGTCACAGTCGGACGAAAATGTGCAGCTTTTTTACCGTGAAAGAATAACTAGCTTTCACATAAAAGATGTGCAGGCCCATCTGGCAGCACACAGCACATTTTCACCCCAAAGGTTTCTGGTTGAAAATAAACCGAAATAACACAAAAAAAAAACCCATCGCTGCAAGCAAATCGTTAACACTAGGTTCCCAAAAAAAAACGACAAAAAATAAATCCTCGCCCGGTGTGAGCCAACAGTGTGAAGTCGTAATCACATGCATCATGAATTCATAATCCCTGACCTGCAACAACAGGCGAGGTGTTGCTTGTAAAGCAGAGAGCACATGGCCCAAACTATGAGCGGGACAAAGTCAGCGGAGAAAGCCAAGACCACCGATACCTATCCACCAAACCACCGGCAAGCAGAAAGCAGAAACAGGAGGAGAGATGGGATAGGCAGCGACGGGGATTAGTGTTTCATAAGAAGAGATAGAGATAAGGGACGAGGGGAGGAGGGAGAAGGCAGGAGGGAAACCGAGGGAACACATTAGGGCGGAGAGAAAGCTTTTTTGGGGATTAAGGCTGGAGGAAAAGCATCAGGAATTTTAATAGCCGGGCATGTTGTCTCCACTGCTGCCCTATCTCGCAGGCGACAGAAGGCCTGGCACTGGGGAACACCGCGAGAACTAAAAGGAGCTTCGCTGTCCCGACGCCGGGAGGGGTGGAGAGGGAGGGATGAACATGAAAAGCTAACAGAAAAAAGTGGGGCACGTTTTTATTTTGTCCGGGTTCATGTCGGGCACCGGAACATCGGGAAAAGCGTGAAATAGTCAGCGACCGACCGGGGGAAGCGCGGCTCGGCCAGGTTTATCGCTCCCCGGGCCAAGCCGGAGCAGAAGAAACACTTTATTTGAATCAAAACTTTGACCACGTGGTCAGCACCCTGCCAGCCTTGGCGCTCCTGTCCCAGAAAACATCACATCTCTTGCAGAACATTTGCAGAACATTTATTCCCAATATTTACTCCGACGTTTAACATGAGATCTTCATAAGGCAATGATTTGAGTTTATATGTATTTTTCCATGGTTACAACTGAACAGAAGCAGCTGAACAAAAGAGGTTTATGGTTCCAATCAGTGCTTATTGTTATAATCAAGGCCCTATAATATCATTTCTCTTCTTTCTTCCAGCTACCAGGTTTCCCTGCTCCCCCAATTCAAAATCCTGAGATTAAAAAAAAGCTCATTGTTTACTACTGATGTACTCACTACCTATAGACCCAGACCTAACAATGCCAATTCTTCAGTCAGGTGCCGTCCAAGAATGATCCAGGGTTCAGGATTAAAGTCATGAGGCATCTTGTGCTCAAGGATGCTTACATGTAGGCTGGGGATTGAACCCAACACCTTTCGGCTAGCGGTTGAAAAACCCTAGCTGAACATACACCGCTCGTTCATGTAAATAATGATCTCACTGAAGCCTTTACATGTAGGATGGAATCTAAAGTGTGAGGAAGAGCAATCATCAATAATCATTGATCATCATTCATCAATCATGTGTATTGATCATTGAACAAACATTTACAAAGAGACTGAGAAGAACTGCTAATGCAGATGAGGTCCGATGAGGCTGTTCAATTTGCCTGACTAATAAGAGTACTGGAGTTCATCATCAGTCATCCGTGTGGTGAAAGCTAAGCTGAGGCTAGGCAGCGGTCTGGTACTTCATTCGAGCCGAGGTGGTTCCTCAGATTGTGGTGTGGGGGGGGGCGGAGGTGTCCTCCTTGTACCTGGGCTCTTCCCCGGGTGGTGGCATCCCCGAGGAGATGGAGCACACCCCGGGGAACTCTTCAGTGATTGGAGGCGGTGATGGAGACCAAAGCAGATCCAATAGCCACTCAATACAAGGAGAGCATTTGTTCCGCTCTGGCAATCCCATAATTAGCAAGCCGTAACACTAACACACACACACACACACACACACACACACACACACACACACACACACACACACACACACAAACAAGGGCTTCTCTCCTCCCGTTGGCTGGATCCCCTCCACCCTCCGCTACCACCACCACCACCACCCCTCACGAGAGGGACCAGAAAGCTCCTGGATGAACTTCCAGAGAAGAACCATCTCCACCCCCCGGTAGAATACAACACGAAACACAGCATGGCCTCGTTTCGACTCCCTCCTCCTCCTCCTCCTCCCCTCCCTCCTCCTCCCTCCTCCTCCTCCTCCTCATCCTCCTCCCAATGTTGAATTTACATTGAAAACACAGAAGAGGGCGAACATCTTTGTTTGTTTTCTCTAGTTCTCCACCCGATGTCTCGCTGATTAACCTTCTGACGATGCCATGTCCCGCACGCGGCTCGTTCAAATAATCACTTTTTGTGGCTGTTTGTTTGATGTACTGTCTATATATATACACACACACACACACTCATATCCCCTGGTCAGCTGGGATTGCATTGCATGACACGATGTCCAGGTGCATGCTGGGAACCCTGATGGAACTGGACATGCTGAACCGCTGAGGGTAGGGTGTCTGGTTCTTCCAGTCCAGGGTCATTGTCTCTGTCTTTGGGTGTGCAGGTACGGCGGAACAAAGTGTCCTATAGGGTCTTGTGCTACTGATCACCACATGTGTGGGAAGCAGTAGGGAGTCCACAATAGATGGAGACACGCCCCCTTTGTCCTCTGTCTGTCTGTCTGTCTGTCTGGCTGGCTGACTGGCTGGTCGGCAGAGTGTCTGTGTCTCTGTCTATTGATTTGTCTCGGTTTTTCCCGTCTGCCTCTGCCTATTGCTCTATTTCATTGTCTGTCTCTCTGTCTGTCTGTCTGTCTGTCTGTCTGTCTGTCTGCCCGTCTGCTGCATAGTGTCTGTCTGTTTGTCCATCTGCATGTCTGTCTGTCGGTCTATCTGTCTTGTCTATCTGCTTGATCATTAGTCTGTCTGTCTGTCCATCTGCCAGTCTGTCTGTATAGCTGTCTGTCCATCTGCATGTCTGTCTGTCAGTCCATATGTCCGTTTGTCTGCTTGCCTATTTGTCTGTCTGTCTGTCCATCTGCCAGTCTCTCTATATACCTGTCTGTTTGTCCATCTGCATGTCTGTCTATCGCTCCAAGGCTGTCTGTCTGCTTGCCTATTAGTCTGCTTGCCTATTTGTCCTCAAGTCTGTCTGTCTTTTCTGGCTTTTTCTGTCCTTTTTATTCCGTTATTCTGTTATTTTTACCGTTGGAGTCTCTTCCTTCCTGTCCTCATTAGAGGCATTGTTTAGCTTGAGTGGTCTTGACAAGAAATCTTTTCTGTGCAAGACAATGCCTCCGTCTCCGCTGCGGTGTAATGAGTCGGAGTCACCCGGTGGTTTCTGGTTTGCATCTGTGCCCTTCGCTTACTAATCACCTCGTCTCCAACTATTGTCACAGTGCGTCGTCATTATCACGGCTGCTCGGCGATCGCGACTGTAAATTATGCGCTGTGCCCGATGGCGCGCATCGCTCTAATTGGCCGGTGTCTCCCTTGAGGTCGGCCAATCAGATCACACACACTTAACGCCTCCGACGTTAAAGAAAACAGCCCGACACCTGCGCCCCAAGGATCCACTCTGTGTGTGATATCCGTAATAACAACATGGCGGTCCCCCGGTCCTGGTGGGGTCCCGGTGTACCCCACAGCTCTCCACAAGAGCACAGGTCTATACCTGAGTGTGTGTGTGTGTGGTGTGTGTGTGTGTGTGTGTGTGTGTGTGTGTGTTTTTAATCAGTGTTTCCCGGAGCATGTTCCGTTTTAAATTGTAAATGGAGGTTGTTGTAGTTCTGTGGATGACTGAGCTTTTTGTCCTCATCTCATGCACGCACACACACACACACACACACACACGCACGCACACCACACACACACACACGCACACACACACACACACGCATGCACACACACACACACACGCACACACACGCACATGCACATGCACACATGCGCACACACACACACACTCACACACACACTCACACAATAGGGGTCACGCTGTGTCAGTTCCTTGTGACGGTCTCATCAGCCAAACTCTATTATCATATTTATGAATCGTTCACAATGGACGCCATGTTCAGAGAAATGAGATAAATGTTTACAAAAATCACACATGGACGAATATCCGTGAGGAAACAGTGGGTGATGGACGGTGAACTTTCAATGAAACACATCAATCTGAAGCTCGTCTTAAACTGAGGACTACATCGCAGCGTCAGCAGTCTGGAGAGGGACAGGGCTTTCCCCCAGAGAACAGAATCGTCCGTCTGTATTTACATTTAAATGAGATTTGACCGAGATTTGTCCGCCATTCCTGCGTGTGCGCTGTGAACAGGTCTGGTCTATTGTTTTGCCCTTTGCAGCATTGTTGGACCAAACATTGTTTAAAACCCGAGTGTCGTGGTTAAAATACAAAAACAAAATACAGAAGATTAAAAGGATTTTAAGCAAAGTAAGTAAGTACAATTTTATTTCTACAGCACCTTTCAAAACCAAAGTGGTGACAAAGTGCTTTCGAAAAGGATAATAGAACAACAAAAATGACATTTAACAACATTACAACAACAAACCAGAACAGTTCAAGGCATCACAAATCAAACATAGTGTACATAGATACTTAAAAATATATTTCTTCAAGCTTTTCTGCTTCTTCAGGGTCTTCAGCTGTGACTTAAAAACACCCAAGGGGACGGGATTGGGTGGATGATAAGTGAAGCTCAACGCTCATAATTCATTACATGTTTCTATTATAGTAGTGAGCTTCCCGGAGAAAAAGAGGCCGTCGTCTGTGAATGAGTACACACGACAACAATGACAGCTACGTGCTACGTGCTACGTGCTACGTGCTACGTGCTACATCACAGCCTTGCGTTGCACAACAACACCACCCACAGTGAGGTAACCCTAGCTACTCAACCTCTGTCCCTCACATCCGCGCAACGATAGCTCGATCTCTCCGCTAAACTGTTTTCTGAGAAACATGCTTCAGGGTTGTGTTGCCTGTAGACTCTCGGGGACGGGGGACGGGGTTAAAAGGAGAGGGAGGTTTGACGGACTGTCTGCGGCAACAAAAGAGAGGTTTTAGCTGGAGGTGGTGTCGTGAGGCGGTGTAGAGAGGTGGTGTCGCGACGAGGCGAGGCCCCCCCCCCCCCCCCGTGGACGGAGCTCGCTCGCCCGCCCCCCTCGAGTGTCTGTCCATCACGCTAACCTGCCAAACACACCCTTTGCTGACTCCAGCAACAAGTGGCTGTGTTGTGGAGTGAGGTCTGAGACCCGGGGCGGGTGGTCATGGGTGGGTGGGTGGGTGGGTGGATGGACAGGTGGTGGGCGGGTGGGTGTTGTGTAATTGACAGCCAGGAGATGGTCTGGAGTAGCGTAGCTCTGTCGCTAGCTGCTCTTGAGATGCCTGGGACACACACACACACACACACACACACACACACACACACACAGACACACACACGCAAACACACACACACACACAGACACACACACACATGCGGGAATAAAACACAACACACACACATGCGGTAATGAAACATCACACAACACAGGTATGAACACACACACACACACACACACACACACACACACACACACACACACACACACACACACACTCACTCAAATTACCTCACACAAGCACAGATATCACATTACACACATGTGCATGCAAACAGACACATACACACAAGACAAAATACACCATTGTGTAAACTTGAACAAACGCTAACATACGAAGACACACACACACACACACACACACACACACACACACACACACACACACACACACACACACACATATCACATCACACACAGTACAAAAACATGTAACACTTCCTCTTTGTCTTCTGTGTCTAGACGCAGTTATTCTCTCTCTCTCTCTCTCTCTCTCTCTCTCTTTCTTTCGGTCTCACTCACACACACACACACACACACACACACACACACACACACACACACACACACACACACACACACCACACACACACACACACACACACACACAGAACACACACAGAGAGAACCAGTTAGGGTTTTGTCCATCACTGGGGATAACTTCTGTCAACTTTATAATGGGATGGGATTTAAAACAACGCCTGGGTGAGAGAGAGCGAGGGACAAAGAGAGAGAGGGAGAGAGAGAGAGAGAGAGAGAGAGAGAGAGAGAGAGAGAGAGAGAGAGAGCACAACAAGAATGAAGGAGGGGGCAGCTTAAGAAAACATAAGTGTCCGCATTCTCCGCAGGCGCCTCGCGATGAAGACAAATGAGTCGATCTGGGAATTCAAGCAGTGATGGCTCTGACAATAGACACCGTGGAGTCACTGTGGAGCTGTGAGCTATGAATGCAGGCGTCACTGGCAGCCTCACTCAGTGTCAAGACAAACACATTGTTCTGTCTGCGCTATATTTAGCAGTCCCAAAAGAACTCACGCAAAAAGGCTGTCTTGCAGATAGACATGTATAAATGTATTATTCGACCAAGGAAGTCAATAATGAATGAACTACAAATATATATGGGATCATTTAATCTCACATGCCACATTAAATGTGTGTATCCAGTACATTTAATGTACTGTATCCAGTACATTAAATATATACTGTATATATACAATATACTGCCTACATATGTATGTACTGTATGTGTGTGTGTGTGTGTGTGTCAAGCTACAGTATGTACTGTATAATGTATATTATATATGATTTTCTTTCTTTGAAGCAGCGTATAGAACATTTGTCAGTTGCATGACGGGAGCGGGAACAGTATTCTGAGCACAATGAGTTCTGGCGGTCGGGGCAGATTTATGCGGTCTCTGTTGCTGCCGAGGAGTTATGTCTGAGCACAAACCGCGGCCTGGAATCCCTCCAGCGGCCGGACCGGAGCCTCTCGCCCGACCTGACCGCATCGGCAGGTGAAGAAATTGTAAAAAAAAAGAAGAAGAAAAAAAAGGGGGGTCTGCAAGGGGGTCATTCGTGTGAATTTCCATCCATCGGCGAGGCTGCTGGTCAACTAGCTGTGATGATGGACTAGCTTTTGGCCGATCACACACACACACACACACACAGGCTCTTTTGACATGTCCACGGGTCTGTCTGCCAGCTGTGGCCGGTAGACACGGACACACACACACACACACACACACACACACACACACACACACACACACACACACACACACACACACACACACACACACACACAATCCAAAACCAAAAACCAAAAAACCAAAAAAAATGTGTGTGTGTGTGTGTGTGTGTGTGTGTGTGTGTGTGTGTGTGTGTGTGTGTGTGTGTGTGTGTGTGTGTGGGCTGTGGTGGCCTATGTTGGAAGGCGGGACTCTGAGGGTCAGCTGGAGGTATTCTCTGGTGGTTTCTCCACGCTACAGTGACCCCCCCCGCCCGCCACCTCGGACATGTGTCTGTAGGCCCGTTGTTCCTCTCCACCCAGAGAGGTGGAGAGGAGGCAGCTCAGCCTTGTGGAACGAGAGCGGAAAATCTAGATCTTGATGGGTAGATGCTTCTATATCTCCATTATGGCTGTCTTCATCAAACGTCACTGGGTTTGACTGGGAACTAGCAGGAGGACGGGCCAAACCTAATTCTAGAGAGTGGAGAAATGTATGGGTGTCAAACATGTGGCCCGGGAGCCAGATGCAGCCTGTGAGCTGATCCAATCCGGCTATCCAATTTGATAAAATGGATTGATGTCTTCTTTCTTATTGATTTCTTCACTAGATCAACATTCACAAAAAAATACTTTGTCGTTCCTACAAATAACGACTAAACTGCACAAGTTGCAAGACTTTCGTATGCATTTTCGTCGTGTTTTGTAAGTCTGGTCCCCCGCGCTAAGCAGCATTGGGTCTGTTGTCGTGGTACTCCAATGAGTTTGACAGCCCTGCTACAGACCTCTCCACCTACGCTTTTTCCGTTTGTTTGGATACAAGCAATGGTGGGAAACGGTTTGGGGCACCTGGTAGAGAGAGTTCTTCTGTACACAAGGAACCCGAGGACTCTATTAATACACCTGGTGAACCATTGGGCAGACCCTCGCTTTAGACAGGTTTTCGGAAGACAGTACTGTAAATATGCCAGAATTAGCCAGGAGGCTTGTTTTCATCTGTAGTCCCTGGCCAGGTGTAAAGTTGGCAGCTCTTGAATAATATGGTGAGTTGCCAGATCACCATTTATACCCGTGAGTACTGAGTATATTAATGCTTGCACATGATAAAATAAAGGAATCTATTTGGGGATTTGAACATTCTTTTTTAACTTTATTTGCTTTTGCACTTCCACTCGTAAAATACAAAACTACAAAATTTCTTGTGCCTTTTGGCTTCACAGCGTGGCAGCTTTTAGTGGACAACTGCAGGCTAAGTTTGTTGTTTGTTGGCACACGGTTTGGGGAACACTGCTGTATGCTATGTTAAAAATGGGTCTTGCAGTCCAAATACACAACATCAGAGAGAGCTGTCTCCACCCACCGCCTCCCCCGCCCCCCTCCAAGCTCACGCGGGTTGCCAGGTTGAGGACACTGTACGCGCCGAGCACAGCATTTTCATTTCATATCTGGCAACCCGGGGTGTCAAAGTTGGCAGTGGGTAGCGTCAATCCGAGAACAGTGAGTCGCACAGACCAAAACGAGAACAGACGCTCCGACCTGGAATGGACATTTCTGGCTGTATTGTTGCTGGAGAAGCCCGAATTTTGGACATAACATGTTTCCTCCTTAATTATCTGATGACATATCACGGCCACCGTATGATTTAGTGCAGTGCGCCGTTAAGGCTGATCCCGTACCGTTGCCTCAAATGTCTCAAGGGGCCCTCAGATAGGTCCTCAAGGAGCACTAACGCGGAAGCGGCATATTGGAAACCCTGCCGCGCATCTATCCGCATATATAAGGTACACGTTAGAGGAGATGTCACGGAGCAGATGGTGCTGGTCTTAATAGATAGGCTGCTCAGTGAGGTGTGATAAGGGACCGTGTTGTAGACTTTGAACGGGGAGCGAAACAAGCAGTCCCAGCTCAAGGGGGGGGGTGGTGGCGGTGGCGGTGGCGAGGGTGGTGGTGTTTCTCTGGGGGGTGTCTGAGCAGCATCTGGATGGGTTTGGGAGCCAGACCATAACACTTAAGCACCAATAGTACGATGACAAATTGGATGCCGTCGATGAATAATGAGACGAGAGGCGGTTTTTTTTTGGGGGGGAAAGCGAGCGCAAGCGACAGAGCGAATCGTCGTTCCCGTGCGAAAGGAAGGAATGCACTCGAAAATATTGTGTGAAACGGGTCAGCGATTTTCCTCTCTCTCTCTCTCTCTCTCTCTCGTTCCTCCTCATCTGCCTTCCATCATTTAATAACAGTGGGAGTGTTTGGCCGGGGTTTATGAAGTCTGACACAAAAAAAAAACACCGTGCACTATGCTTATCGCAATTCTTTTGGTTCATTTTCACTTTTCGTGAAAAAATATTCATATATTCGAACCAACAGTGGATAGGCGATGACGAAAAAAACAAAACGTTCATTCCTACCAGCATGATTATCATTTTTTTTCTCTCTCTCTCGCGTCCCAGACAAGTGGATACGCCGGTGGCTCCAGGCTACCACCATGCATTTCCAATGTGCACAGGACCATGCAGCACAGACTCCCCTACATGGAGGCTTTGCTTGCGCGTCTGTGTTTGACAGTAATCTGTCAACGTCGTTGGCTGAAAATATGGCAGCGCAGAAACCTGCCATCAGCACCACCACCACCACCACCACCACCACCACCAGCAGCAGCAGCAGCAGCAATAGCAATAGCACTGCCACCACCACCGCTGCTGCTGCTGCTACTGGAAATTTTTAGAAGCAGATCTGTCCAATATAGACCAGAGTACAGAATAGATCTGTCCTCACACTGTGTGGGGTTTGGAGAACCACGTCGATAACCACGCCATGAATAAGACGAAGAAATTACCCCAAAAATGGAGGCAGCATGGAAGATTTGTGGCTGGGACATAAGATTCAAGTTTTTATTTCTTTATTTCTTTATTTCTTTTATTGCCATATGTAACAAGTACAGTGGAATGCTTACTCCCCATTCACTCCTGCAGTATTCTTCTGAACAAAACAACTCCAAACAATTAGTGATATAAAAGTACTAAAGTAAAAAGTGACAAGTAAAGTAGTAATACTCATTCTGTTGGTGGAATGGTAATGGTAGATAGTAGCAGCAACGTGTGATATAAAGTCCAATGATAAAAGATACGTAACCAGTGCAAGTACAGTAACAATACAGTGAGAGTTCCTCGTGTAATTGAAGGTCTACTCCTGTTAAAACGCAGTGTAACACACCAGCTACACTGGGTCCCCCACCGAATTAAGAAAAAATGGGCCACTGGCCCGGGAAAATCCACCTGGGTTTCTTTGATTTGACGTTCGATATTCGGTTGATTTTGACTTACTGTACACTCGGTAATGACAAAGCACTCCAGCTTAATTACATGCTCTAGGTCATGGAAAGTACACCATTATATGAAAACAACAATATTTCTTGTCTCTATCAATATTTATCCGAGAAATGCTTCATAGTACTCTCGCCAATGGTCTGAGTAAGGGAGCATCTGCAAGTTACACATTTCACCTACGGCCTGAAAAATATTCACATAAAAACGAATTTTTATGGTTTCTCATTGTGATTGCTGTAGTAGTCACTAATTGCAGTGTGACTTACTGCACATTATCATTTTTGGAGTAGGTTAGTATAGTATTAATATGCTGCTTTTTATCCCATATTTTCAAGAGGGAACGGAAAGACCTTCACTTTTTTAAGCGGGCAAAATGTCTTAACCACTTAGTAACATTATTTAATATATTTGTATTTATTATATTATACTATTATACTATTCACTATTTTATTTACTATGTTTATTTCATTATTTACTATATTATAGCCTAATACTATTATATTACTCTAATCTATAGGCTACTTCATATGCTACATATTTACTATTAATCTAATATTGTTATATTTATTATTATATTACTACTATAATATTTTAATGTACTCATACTACATCGTATTGTTGAAGCTAAAATGATGGGGATGTAGACAGAAAAAGCCATTTTCACAATGAACGAACTTTCTGCACATCCTACATTAAATTATATGATATAGGGATGTCTCCATAAGTATTAACCAAGGAAAATAAAATATAAAAATATAAATATTATCTCTGATAGATGCTTAAACTTCTCTAAATAAATAGGACAAAGTTGTCTAGACTAGACATTGTCTCATTATTATGTGATTCACATGCATAAACATCATCAGAATGCAGGAAATGAAGTCTCAGAAATTCACAATTTTTTTGGAGAGATGACCTCAGCCCCCCCAGCTGGAACCTCATGCCACCCTGATGCCGCCCCACATAAAACTTGCTAAAACTGCCACAGCCTGGATATATTGAAACAACAAAACGTTTTTGGTTCATGTTCAATCCTTCAAAGTATGCCAAGGGGTACATGTAATCCAATTTGAGAAACACTGACCTATCTAATACCAGACTGATATTTAGAATTATGCCTGGAATTCCTACATGAGCAGGGCTCTGATGAGGGTGAACACCAGGAAAGCTGCAGGTCCTGATGGCGTATCTGGATGAATACTAGAGAACCTCATGAAAGGTCCAGATGGCACATCTGGATGAGTACTGAAGACCTGTGTTAACCAGTTAGCTCCAGTCTTCACCACAATATTCAACCTCTCCCTGGCTGAGTCTGTAGTCCCAGCCTGCTTCAAGTGGTCCACTATTGTCCCTGTGCCCAAGACTGCGTCTCCAGCATGGCTGAATGACTACCGACCGGTGGCCCTCACCTTGGTGGTTATGAAATCTTTTGAGAGGCTGATCAGGGACTACACCTGGGCCTTCTTACCTCCCTCCATGGACCTGCTGTAGTTTGCCAAACAGATCCACAGACGATGCTGTCTCCCAGGTAATGGGAATACATCTCCCTCTCTTATCTTGACAGTCAGAAGGGGGGCTATGTGAGAGTGTTATTTATTGACTTTAGCTCTGCTTTCAACACCATAGTTCCCAGCAGACTGGCTGGCAAGTTGATTGAGCTGGATCCTGGATTTCCTGGTCATCAGAGTGGGCAGACATGCCTCCAAACCCCTACACTGAACACAGGATCTCCCCAGGGTTGAATCCTGAGCCCCCTACTGTACTCCCTATACACACATGACTGTGTGGCCAGGTTCAGCTCCAACACCATCGTCAAGGTTGCGGATGACACAGTGGTGGTGGGCCTGATCTCCTAACGATGAGAAGGCCTACCTAGAGGAAGTTGCTAACCTGTCACTCTGGTGCCAAGACAACAGCCTCATGCTGAATGTCTCCAAAACAAAGGAGCTGATTGTGGACTTACACACCACTGGGGATTAATGGGACTGCTGTGGAGAGGGTGAGCAGCTTCAGGTACATTGGAGTACACATCACAGAGGACCTGACTTGGACTACACACATTGACACTCTGGTAAGGTGGTAGAGAGCCTCTACCACCTCAGGCAGCTGAGGAAATTCCGAGGATCCTTCAGACCTTCTACGCTGGTGCAGTGGAGAGCATCCTGACAGGAAGAATCACTGCCTTGTTCGGCAACAGCTCCTCTCAGGACAGGAGGGCTCTGCAGAGGTGTGGTGCGCACTATTGGCACTACACTCCCCACCCTGCAGGACCTGTACTCCAGGAGGTGTCGAACCAGAGCCTGCAGGATCATGAAGGATCCTCACCACCCAACAACAAACTGTTTCAACTGCTGCGGTCAGGGAAGGACCTCCGCAGTCACGCTGCTACAGAGAGTGTCACAGAGAGACTAAAACGGATTTTCTTTCTGCAGGCCATCAGGACTGTGAACTCTGAGCAAAGACATATGTCACATGTCTTTGACTTCTGAGATGCACACATGCAGACATACATGATCTGTACTCACCTTATTCTATATTTTTCATTCTAGATATTTTTTGTCATATTTAAAAAAAAAATGTATGCTGCCTTTTATATATTTTTTATACTGCCTTTTATATACTTGTTTTTTTACAGTAAATATTACACAGTATAGTATACTTTTGCACATTCCACTGAGCATTACTACTTTTCATTTCACTGCATATATGTGTATGTGAAAAATGGGTCTTACCTGGGTGAAGGTAAGACCCAGGCGCACAGCAATGGAGGAGGCGTAAATTTAGGTTCAAGCCCAGAGGGCGGTTTAATTAAGTAACAGAGTTGCCACAAAATGATGCCACAAAATAATGGGGTCCGGGCTCTGCGGGTTCGCTCGACTCAGCAGAGGGGGCCCGGGATGATGGAGGGATGAGAAAGAGAAGGAGGGTAAGTGATAGAGATCACAGGTGAGGCAAAGGCAAAAACTGAGGTTGGCACAACAACTGCGTGAAGTTAGTTGGCGAGAGAGAACATGTTAGGGTGTGTGTGGTGGCGGACCCAAACGCAAGACCCAGACTCAGAGTTATGCAATATGGAGTGTTTATTTACAGATACACACGTGAGGAAACAGGAGTGAAGCCAGCGGGATGGGTGGTGAGCGCGGGGCTGCTGCGGTCCAGCCGGGACCGGGACACGGGATGGCTGCGACCTAGCAGCAGGAACCGGCAGGGGCTGCTGCGGTCCAGCCGGGACCGGGACCCGGGATGGCTGCGACCTAGCAGCAGGAACCGGCAGGGGCTGCTGCGGTCCAGCCGGGACCGGGACCCGGGATGGCTGCGACCTAGCAGCAGGAACCGGCAGGGATTGCTGCGGTCCAGCTGGGACCGGGACACGTGATGGTGTGGTGGAAATATAGCATATTGGCCATTTACAGGCAACATGTCACACATCTGCATATCATTGAGGGGACCCCTGGCAGAAGGCACTAAGATGATAGGTCGATAGCCGTTTTTGACACCAATACATGAAACAGCAAGACCTTTTGATGTATATTTCAAAGGATCTGGTAATGTTAATGCAATAAACTATGTGCTGCAGTGATTGGAGCGTTTGTTTCAAGTGTTGCTGTGATTGGAGCGTTTGTTTCAAGTGTTGCTGTGATTGGAGCGTTTGTTTCAAGTAACCCCTGGTGTGTTTGCCCTGTTGTAATGAAACCTTATTATTCAGGAAACTAATGCAATTGAGGTGTCTGGAAGACAACATGAAAGGGGGCCAATTGTTTATCCTTTGTCAAGCCAGGAATCTCATGCTGTGAAAATTGTGCTTAAAACTGTCATGTGATGGTTGGTCTGGACTCAGAGAACCATGGCCTCAGACTTGGAGGTGCTGACTCTCATCCCGACCGCTTCACACTCGGCTGCAAACCGCCCCAGTGCATGCTGGAGGTCACGGTCTGATGTAGCCAACAGAACCACATCATCTGCAAAGAGCAGAGATGCAATTCTGAGGTCCCCAAACTGGACACTCTCCTCACCTCGGCTGCGCCTTGAGATTCTGTCCATGAAGATCACGAACAGAACCGGTGACAAGGGACAACCTTGGCGGAGTCCAACACCCACTGAGAACGTGCTTGACTTTGTGCCGAGAATACGGACACAGCTCGCACTTTGTTCGTACAGGGACCGAATGGCACGTACCAACGGCCCCGGTACCCCATACTCCCGTAGTACCCCCCACAGGATTCCCCGGGGGACACGGTCATAGGCCTTCTCCAAGTCCACAAAGCACATGTAGACTGGATGGGCAAACTCCCATGCCCCCCCAACAACCCTGCGAGGGTAAAGAGCTGGTCCACTGTTCCACGGCCAGGACGGAATCCGCATTGTTCCTCCTGAAGCTGAGGTTCGACAATCGGCCGGAGCCTCCTTTCCAGCACCCTGGAATAAACTTTCCCGGGGAGGCTGAGCAGTGTGATACCCCGATAGTTGGAGCACACCCTCCGGTCCCCTTTTTTGAAAATGGGGACCACCACCCCGGTCTGCCATTCCACAGGTACTGTCCCCGACCTCCACGCTACATTGACTAGGCGTGTCAGCCACGACAGCCCGACAATGTCCAGAGCCTTCAGCATCTCAGGGCGAATCTCATCCACACCTGGCGCCTTGCCACTGAAGAGCTTTTTGACTACTTCAGTGACCTCTACCAAGGATATGGGTGAGACTTCCCCCGAGTCTTCAGACTCTGCCTCTTCCACAGAGGACGTACTGGTCGGATTCAGGAGCTCCTCAAAGTGTTCTTTCCACCGCCCGACAATATCCTCAGTCTGGGTCAGCAGTTCTCCTCCCCGACTGAGCACAGCCTGAGCCAAGCCCTGCTTTCCCTTCCTGAGTCGCCGGACAGTTTGCCAGAACTTCCTTGAGGCCAACCGAAAGTCCTGCTCCATGGCCTCCCCGAACTCCTCCCACACTCCTGCTCCACGTCTAGTGGCCAGGCCTCCCTGTGTGTGTGTGTGTGTGTGTGTGTGTGTGTGTGTGGTATTGTGTGTGTATGTTTCAGGAGACCCCTGGGCCAACCAGGCCCGAAAGGCCTCCTTCTTCAGCCTGATGGCTTCCTTCACCGCTGGTGTCCACCAACGGGTTCTTGGGTTGCCGCCACGACAGGCACCGACAGCCTTTTGACCACAGCTCCGAGCTGCAGCCTCTACAATGGAGGCTCTGAACATGGCCCACTCATGTTCCATGTCCCCAACCTCCCCCGGGATGCACGAGAAGTTCTTCCGGAGGTGGGAGTTAAAGACCCTACGGACAGGGGCTTCCACCAGACGTTCCCAGTTCACCCTCACTACACGTTTGGGTTTACCAGGTCTGTCTGGCAGCCTCCCGCCATCTGATCCAACTCACCACCAGGTGGTGATCAGTTGACAGCTCTGCTCCTCTCTTCACCCGAGTGTCCAAAACATGCGGCCGCAGATCTGCTGATACGATTACAAAGTCGATCAGCGACCTTTGGCCTAAGGTGGTCCGGACTACACTTGTGGACCACCCTATGTTCGAACATGGTGTTTGTTATGGCCAGTCCATGACTAGCACAGAATTCCAATACTGTAGCTCAGTTATGTGATAACCATACTCACCTACTCGCATAAAAGTCATATATCGTAATAATATAATTAGTTCACGGGTAAATAAGTATAAACTAAGTAATAAAATGAATGATCTGTATCTCTATAGTAATATTAATTGTCTATAGGATAAATAATGAATTTTATTATACACTGTCATTGAGATAATTATATATATATATAAATAATGAATATATCTATATATATATAACTATATATAAAAATAAATAATTAACTAGATAAATAAATAAATCTAACACTAATCTATCACGAAAACAAAAATACCTAACGGAGGGTTAGGGGAGAGTCAGGGTAGTCCCATGAGTGAGTTCCTTGGTCAGGAATAGATACCTCCTGGTTATAAAGTACAGGGGTTTCTGATCTCGTTAGTGATCTCCGTCTGACTAGGAGCGAGGAAGGAGAACTCCACCAGGTATTGGAACCCCCGTCCCCGACGGCGGACAGCGAGCAGCTTGTCAACGTCCCACACCTTGTCACCACCGTCAAGGACTCGGGGAGGTGGAGGGACTGGTACTGGAGGAGCTAGAGGACTAGAGACAACCGGCTTAAGTTGGGATACATGGAATACCGGATGTACATTTAGAGACGGGGGAAGCAGGAGACGAACTGCCGTGGGGTTTACGATGCGGTCGATGGTGTAGGGCCCCACATAGCGGGGAGCCAGTTTTCGGGAGGCCGTCTGGAGGGGCAGGTCCCGGGCCAGCAGCCATACCTCTTGGCCACGTTGATAGGCCGGGGCTGGCATTCTTCGCCGGTTGGCGTTACGCCGGGACCGCTCCATGGCCTGGAGCATGGCGGCTCGGGCAGTCCTCCAAACGCGCCGGCACCGGCAGAAGTGGGCCCTGACGGACGGGACAGCCACCTCCAGCTCCTGTTGGGGAAACACAGAGGGTTGGTAGCCCAGGGAACACTCAAAAGGGGACAGACCTGTTGCTGAGCTTTTCATGCAGTTCAACGAATACTCCACCCAAGGTAGGTACTCGCTCCAGGAGGCCGGGTTGCTGGTGGTGACGCAGCGTAATGTCGCCTCCAGCGCTTGATTAGCCCTCTCCGCCTGCCCATTCGTCTGTGGGTGGTACCCTGAGGAGAGGCTAGCTGTGGCCCCAATCTCCTTACAAAACGCTTGCCATACTCTTGACGTGAATTGGGGACCCCGGTCAGAAACAATGTCTTGGGGAATCCCATGGAGGCGGACCACATGGGCGACAAGGAGGTCCGCTGTTTCAGCGGCAGAAGGTAGTTTGGGGAGGGCGACGAAATGGACGGCCTTGGAGAAACGGTCGACTAGGGTGAGGATGGTGTCGTTCCCCTTCGACATGGGGAGACCGGTGACAAAGTCTAACCCTATGTGGGACCACGGCCGACTGGGCACCGGAAGGGGGCGCAGGAGGCCAGCTGGCGGCCGATGAGTGGCCTTGCTGCGGGCACAGGTGGTACAGGAGGCCACAAACTCCCGCACATCATGTTCCATGGTAGACCACCAGAAACGTCGACGGAGGAAATCCACTGTCCGGTGGGTTCCGGGGTGGCACGTGAGTCAACTCGAGTGACCCCACAGGGATGGACCTTTTGGTCTTCCTCCGACCGCTGGGAGAGGACGGCCCCGATGCCCGTGTCCGAGGCGTCCACCTCCACGATGAACTGCCTAGACGGATCTGGGTGTGAGAGCACTGGCGCAGTCGTGAATAAACCCTTTAGCGTGACGAACGCCTTCTCCGCCTCCGGGGACCAGGAGAAAACGCGGAGGGTGGACGTGAGTGCCGTGAGGGGGGCCGCCACTCGACTGAAACCCCTGATGAACCTTCGATGGAAGTTTGCAAAACCCAGAAACCGTCGGAGTTGTGTTCTATCGGTAGGCCTTGCCCACTGCTCCACCGCGAGGATCTTCTTGGGGTCTGGCGGATCTGGCGTGGTGTGTGGGGTGTGGTGGGTGTGTGGTTGTTGGTGGGGATGGTGTTTATTGTATAGTTATGGTCATTGTCTTTAGTCGGGTTTTTTGTTCTGTTTTTAGGTATGGTGTTTGTTTTTGTATTTTGAGGTGGTGGGAGGGCCGCTGGTGTACTGTAGCGGGTGGGAGCGTGGCGCGGGCCCAGATGGGCTCATATGGTTTCACTTTGAGGGGGACTATTCCCTTTTTCTTTTTCCTACAGCAAAGTCTCTCCCTGTGAAGCTCATGTTTCCATCCCGGCGTAGGTGTGGTCTGCTATATAGGTCACAGCAGAGCCCCAGCCGGGAGGAATTCCCTGTGTATTCATGAGAGGGGAGGGGCTTTTTTGTGTTTCTCGAATGGACTGCACGGCGATCAAAATGGGGGTCTTTTTTATTCGTGCAAAAGAGGAACGGCTGTTGCTGACAAAAATGAGGTACTAGCACCAAAGAATCGAGACTTGGTCTATATATATATATATATATATATATATGTACCAGCACCAAGTTGAAACATATGAGCAGAACCGTAGTGCTCGACACCGACATTCCAACTGAAATATTTGTAGGTTTTATTTCATAGGAGAAAAAAAAAAGATGTAAATGTACAAAATATTATTCTACACCCTGGCACATGTCAAACGACACACGCTCGGCTATACATCATCTGGACGGGCTGGAGCAGACTCGTGTAATTGAAGGTCTACTCCTGTTAAAACGCAGTGTAACACACCAGCTACAACGCTAGGCACCAAACCAGAACTCCCTAACACCTCCTCTTCTGCATAACAGGGATGGGGGTAGTGGTGGTGGTGGTGGTGGTGGTGGCGGTGGTGGTGGTGGCGGTGGCGGCGGTGGTGGGAGGGCCGCTGGTGTACTGTAGCGGGTGGGAGCGTGGCGCGGGCCCAGATGGGCTCATATGGTTTCACTTTGAGGGGGACTATTCCCTTTTTCTTTTTCCTACAGCAAAGTCTCTCCCTGTGAAGCTCATGTTTCCATCCCGGCGTAGGTGTGGTCTGCTATATAGGTCACAGCAGAGCCCCAGCCGGGAGGAATTCCCTGTGTATTCATGAGAGGGGAGGGGCTTTTTTGTGTTTCTCGAATGGACTGCACGGCGATCAAAATGGGGGTCTTTTTTATTCGTGCAAAAGAGGAACGGCTGTTGCTGACAAAAATGAGGTACTAGCACCAAAGAATCGAGACTTGGTCTATATATATATGTACCAGCACCAAGTTGAAACATATGAGCAGAACCGTAGTGCTCCACACCGACATTCCAACTGAAATATTTGTAGGTTTTATTTCATAGGAGAAAAAAAAAAATGTAAATGTACAAAATATTATTCTACACCCTGGCACATGTCAAACGACACACGCTCGGCTATCCATCATCTGGACGGGCTGGAGCAGACTTTATGACAGTTTGTCTTGTACTATTGACGCAGGGAGGGAGGGGGGGTGTGTGTGTGATGCATAATATGCATACTGTCTGGCGGCTGGGACCAGCTGTTGTGCTGTAGACTAGACTATACAGTCAGAACTTCCATCCGCATCACTGATGAGTACACACACACACACACACACACACACACACACACAATGTGTTTCTGCCCTGTGTTTAGATCTCTGGTCAGGACTACCTACCAACAGGAACACCTGCAGGCAGCCGATATACGCTATTGTCACAGAAAACAGGTGAACGTCATCCCCGGTAAATATATATAATCTGGTGTGGTTCTAGAGGTGATGCAAGGGAAGGATAGTGTGTCACAAGTCCTCCCGCTTGCAGTCTACACGTTCTAGAGGGTATCAGATCCATTACGTTTATATACAGTATAATAGACATGTGCATGTTCGAAGCATTGCCCCGTTCCAAACGTTGCCTCTGGAATTGCTGCTTGCTTGCAGCTCTCCGGAGAACCACTCACCCAAACAACTTCGCACTCGACAACACTGCACTTCTTTGGGTCCTCTGCAATTCACCGGCCAGTGCCAGTGCAGTGCAGTGCAGCGCAGCGCCCGTTCCGACATCTGACGTCTGTGTGTGGAACGGGCCCGTCGCGTGCAGCTTTCTCTCGAATCGCTCATCCGAATGACTTCACATTTGACTCTGCTGCACTTCCCTGGGTCCTCGGCACTCCACCCGCCAAGCGTGAGGTCGATCGGATGAGCGGTTGTCGAGAAAATTGAACGACAGCCAGACATACAGTACATACATAGATACATACAAGATTGAAGATTCAAGTCAAAGTGTTTTATTGTCACATGTTCTTCATATTAACACAGGGCCATTCCAAACAGGGACATTCTTGTGACATGGCAGGCGATCAAGATTCAAGATGTTTATTCGTCACATACACATAGAGGATACACAGAGAAATGAAAAGTGGTGATGCTTAGTGGAGGGATCAGAATATTTACAATATTTACAGAATTTACAGTCAAGAAAAGAGCAGCAGGCATGAGAAATATAAAAAAATATAAATGATGTATAAATATAAATGAAACAAAAGAGACAGAGACTCCTTCCATTACAGTTATACAGTATATACCGTATACAGTATATACTCAGTATATTCATGGGTTGTTTACAAGCTGTATTGTAGCCACCATGAAGCAGTCCCAGCTTATGGGAGTCTCTTCTTGTTGTTGTTGTTGTCTTGATTGCGTCCATCACACCAGAGACCAGGAGACACATAGAGAAGGCAGAAGGTTCTGTCGGCGGGGCTGAGATATGAGCGGGAGGTTGAGGTTCCTCCTCAAGACTTCACCCTGAAGACATTCTGGTGTGGTTCCGAGTGGATGTTCTGGTTCTTCTATGTGTCATCAGCACGACATCACCTTGCAGGAACGTGCGTCCGAAAACCGCTGAACTATAACCAGATGTTCCCGGTTCGTTCACGCGATGGGAAAACGGCGAAAAACTTTTATCACGGCAGTTCTGGATGAAATAACACAATTGGAATCAGTGTGTGCGTATGAATGTGTATGAATCATATCCGTGGTAAGCGTGGATTGAGTGTGTCTGTGGTGAGTGTGTGTGTGTGTCTGTGTGTGTGTGTGTGATGAGTGTGTTTCAGGTGTATGTGTAAGTGGTAAGTGTGTATTTGCTAAGTGTGCATGTGTGTGTGTGGTAAGTGTTCACTGTGTGCGGGGGTGTGTGTGTGTGCATGTGTGGGTGCTTGCGTGCATGTGTGCGTATGTCCGTGTGTGTGTGTATGTCTGTGTGTGCGTGCGCGCATGTGTGTGTATCTCTGTGTGTTTGTATGTCTGTCTGTGTGTGTGTCTGTGTGTGCGTGCATGTGTGTGTGTGTCTGTGTGTGCATGCATGTGTGTGTATATCCACGTGTGTGTGCGTATGCCCGTGTGTGTGTGTGTGTGTCCATGTGTGGGTACTTGCGTGCATGTGTGCATATGTCCGTGTGTGTGTGTGTGTGTGCTCACTTAAGTCTGTGTGTGTGTATCTGTGTGTGTGTGTGTGTGTGTGTGTGCATGTGTGTGTGTGTGTGTGCGTGTGTGTGTGTGCATGTGTGTGTGTGTGTGCGTGTACTGGGTCTGAGCCCTGGCTCTCGTCAGCACATGCCGGATACCGCTCTCTGACTCCCTCCATTCATTCCTGCATGTTTTCGTTCCCCCACCTTCACCACGTGCGTGCAAATGTTTTCTCAAGCCTCACCATTCCTGTAAAAAACACCATTACTTACACACACACACACACACACCTGGAACGTCGACGTTCATTTGATACCCAGTTTAAGCAGCATTGCCTCAAGAAATCCATTTTTTCTTCAGGACTTTTAACACTGTTTCGGCACTTGTGGTGGTGGCGGTGGGTACCCTGAACCATTATTCATCGCAAACTTCCCAATCCTTCGCCCTGCGGAGAACGCTAGATTTGTCTTTGGAGCGCTGGAGATGCAGAGCGCTGTGAACACGACTCCACACACACACACACACACACACACAGAGGATCTCTTCAGCGCTCTGTTAGCACCGCTGCCTTGTATGCCGGCCCAGGAAATCTCTGGGCCTGTAATTACGCTGCAGAAGACGCAGAAGGCACGGAAGTATACATACGCTTACATTCCTGATATGATCTGAGAAGTGAAGTCCTACCGGGAAAGACTTCCTGTGGTAAACATTCATTTATTAGTGGGGTGCTGCACCGCTCACCTTTTTAAAAGCTATTTAAAACTTTCCCCCAAAATAAAGCGACCATGCACTAACACACTCGACTACTCTACCAAGGACATCTCAGCTGTTATCTCCCTCCTGCTGTATTTCTTGGGGAGGGGTTAGAAGCCATTAGGTCATCTATTATTAGGGTTAGGATTATTCCGGGCTCGATAACATTAGGGGCCGTCTAACCCCGCAGATGATAAGTGCAAGCTAAGAGGATAACAGATAACTAGGCCGCACCTAGCAATGATCAACTAGTCTACACGCACGCACGCACACACTAGCACACACACTAGCGCACACACTCACTAGCACACACACTCATGATGTCATCACGTCTGCAGTGTGAGGCTCTTATTCATCCCGCTAATGACTCTTCCCCTCGGATCTGCCCCCTTTGATCCAGAGTACATTCTCCTACCAGGGCTTATGTAGTGAGAGAGTCCTGCTCGGACGGCGTGCACTGGCACATTCACAGCCGGGCCCTGCAGTGATCCAGATGGTGAGGCTGAACTTGATGTGTCATCGCACACACACACACACACACACACACACACACCAACACACACAGGGGACCATTTACAGGAAACAGTTTTGGCTGAACACCTTGTGTTCACGTCGAACCATGGCCTCATTGTCTGGAGTCTCGGGGATTGTCTGAGCGTTGCACATTAACTGGGTTGACATTTCTGGAACTGGTTTAACTCTTACTTGGAACAATAGATATTTTAATGCTTGTATTAATAATTCATGTGTCCTCCTCCTCCTCAGCTCCCCTGCTGTGTGGAGTCCCTCAAGGGTCGGTCCTTGGGCCAATCCTCTTCTCATGGTACATGCTTCCTCGCGGGTCATTTATTCAGCAGCCTCCAAGATGTGTCATATCCATTGTTATGCCAACAAAAACGATTGCATGTCTCTTGCGTAAGTTCCTCCACCATAAAACCTGACAAAACTGAAATGATTTTAATTTGACATAATAATGACTGCACTGTAGTACATCCGTTCATTTCTCATTTCACTCAAATATAAATTCTACCGCTGAGAATCTTGGCATCATGTTTGATCAGTATATGGCTTTTGACCATTATGTTCCTAAATTAGTCTAGTCCTGGTTTCTTCAGAAATATCAGCAAAAATCCATATGTATCATGTCTTCTACGGATCTTGAACTATTAATCCAGACCTTAATTTTCTCCTGTCGAGATTATTCTAATTCGTCTGCCTTTCGTCAAGCTGCTTCGTCGACAGTTGTTTCAAAATGCAGCCGCCGCGATATTAACTCGCTTTCCTCCATTGGACTTTCTGTAAAACTTCTTAATACCCTACAAGATTCTGGTGATTACATTTAATGCTCTGCATGACCTACTTGCCCCCAGTTACACCTCTGATCGCCTCATTACTCATTCCACTTCTGGACCTCCCCCATCCACAAATCCATTCCTCACTCCAATCGCAAATCAAAAGGTGATCGCGCCTTTGTGGTTTTAGCCCCACTCCTCTGGAATCGTCTTCCCCAATCTAGCAGATTTGCAGAACTTGTGGGCTGTTTTAAGAGGCTTTTAAACCCATCTTCATAGGCCTTTCTATAGATCTCCATTCCTGTCTTATCTTTTGGTTTGCTTTAGTTTGGTCTGTCTCTCATCGTTCTGTGTTTTATATAGTATCTAATTTATTTATATATATCACAGAAAGTTGAAGTTATGTATGCTGTGATTTAAGAAAATCAAAACTCTCATGTGTCATTAGTGTGTTTTAGCGACACACCATGAAACATCATAAATCACCGCCATGCGGCCGTGCTTCTGGTGCCGTGCTCTCGGGTTGAAAGCTAAATAACTGAAATTATTTTCTAATCGACGTGTTGGCTTTGTAATTCCAGCTGTCAGAACACACAAGTTCACGCCCCAATACCCAAGAGACGCCGCTGAACCCGGTTCACCCTGTTCACTGTGTCATTATGTGTCAGCTAACCTTCAGCTAGCGAATGACAGACATGACGGCAACACGCCTCGGTGGCAGGTGAGAAACAGTTGAGCTTTTCTGGTTGACCATACTCTTTTAACTGTTTAAAAACCCAAGTAACCGATACGCCACCTCGTTGTGTAATTTGAGCTCTCGGGAGGGAATGCTAATTGCTAATTAGAACATTCTGCTTTTGCTCACCAGTTGTTTGCTACCGGTTGTTAGCAAACAAGCCAAGCTTTTTTTTTCTTGTTGTTGCATGAATTGTCTTCAAGTTATAGGCTACTTTCCTGTCCTTTGCTGAAATACCCGTAAGCTGTGTGATTAAACGATTATAGTTTTACACGTAAAAGCTCGATTTTTGTCATCCAGTGTAAATATGGCACAGAGCAGGTCTCTAGAAAACATCCTCCCCATATTTTATAACATCAGCAAAAAAAAAGGTGAGGAAGAACTAGGGAAAGTTATTGAGCTGGGCCTGTTGACAGAGGAGATATAAAGCTAACTGTTGTTAGCAAAAGTTGATTCTCACCGGGGGGGCCCTGGTCCCATAAAGCAGGCCTGCTCTCCCATGGAAGCCCCATGGTTGAGGTCATTCATTCCCAGTGTGACTAGATCTTTCTCCCTGGTGGTCAGAATAGTTGTCCGAGAGAAGGACACGAGTCTCAACCATCATAGAAGAATGTTTAGACAGCACAAGTCACATTAACAAGACGAAGGCGCTCATGACTTCACACGAGTGAAGAGGTTGCATTAGAAGGTAAATGACTTAAATAGAAAGATGTTGTTGTATACCCATGTCTGTTGCCCGTATGACAACACGGGATAACAAAATCTTCATACCAGAAAGATGAGCTATGCCCACATTTCCAAAGGCTTTCTTTATCAAGCTTCCTCCCTATATGCTTTCAACACAGGCCAATTGAGGGATTATCTCCTGCACTGTACTGCTGCTAATGCACATTAGCTCGAGTACATCTGCCATACGTTAGAGCGTCTGAAGTTTTCGCGCTGCTATTAGGCCCGGCTTGTCTTCCGTCCTTAACCCCTCGCCCAACACATGGCGCAAGAGCACCGAAAGCTGACATCCATTAGGCTTCCTCCCACGATCTTGATATGATTCACAACTCCAGTTACCGTCCACATAGGGGCGGAGGAAGTTTTTACTGTAGTAGCTTGTAGGATATCGCTCCAGCCGGGTGGTGCCACCAAGGCTCCTTTGTGGTGGTGCTGGTGGCGGTGGGGGGTGGGAAATGCCGCTCGCGCTATCCTAACAGGGATCTCCGCAATGCAGACGCGGGACTGGTCGGAAAAACCAACAAGTGGAGCTTTCATATGAGATTCCCGCCCCCGCCACCCACCACGACCACCACCAGTCCCACCACCAGCATCAGCACCACCCCCAGGGGCTGGTTGCTACTGTAACGTTTCCAATCTCCCGTATCATCTGGCTGGGAGGAGGAAGCAGATATCCTTATTGCAGCTTTATCACAGAGACATCTCCTTGCGACGTGATTTCGCCATCCGAGGAAGCGAGCGGTGAGCCCCCGATTATGACCTTATCACATGAGAACATGAGATGGAGAGATTACATGAGAGGATGAAATGAGGTGAAATGTGGCTTTTGTCAAGGAAAACACCCCCAGAATTTCAGGGGGCAGAATAGTGCGGGGGGAAACCATTCCGCATCTGGGAATATTGGATACATTTTCCAAATGCTGTGTTAAGTTGTTGCCCAATGCCATCTGGATGGGATCCACACGATGAAGTAAGAGATGTTGCCTTCCATCAAAGGAAGGAACACGTTTCATAAAGTGAACCGAGTTTCATAAAATGAACTGAGTTTCATAAATCTGGAGGATTTGTCCAAAACAAGATGTCGGCAAAAGGAGCCAATTCTGAAATGATGACGACCACACAGGCTTCGGTTTGGATTCGGCTGACGATTCATTGCCAAGAACAGCAACCCGAACGAGGGAAACAGGATTATTATAACACCAAGAAGCAGGTCTTTGGTGTATTTGCAGAAAGCCAATTCGATCTTGATTGGAAATAAATTGACTTCAAGGAGTTTAATGACGTTCCAACTTGCCTGAGCCATTCTGGGACTTGGTGCTCTGGCTCTCCAGAGGACACTTACTCCTGACGTTATACAACATAAACCATAACCTCATGTTTCTTCAAGAATACCCGATGTTGCTCCAATAATTCCATATGTTTCTTCATTTATCCCCACACAGAGCAATGCCTGTTGAATATGGATTTGCTTGTTCTGGTTGCTGCATGTTCTCATTGTAACCGTTTTTAAAAAGGCACACCCTAATTCAGGCCGACATGATGAGTATCGATTGAATTGCCGCAGTGTACCTCATAGTTATTAACCTGAGGTTTCACGAGAAATATACTTGACCACGTGACAGGACCATGTGTCAGGCCCTAGAGGTCTCGTCTCGGTCCTCCCGGGGGTCCGCGTCTTGGTAGTTCCCAGACAGTCAGGGAGGGCCTTGCCCTCCGAGCTAGAGTTCACCGGTTACTGAATCCAGTGACGAGGGGTTGGGTTTGACGAGGTGGGGGGTTGGGGGGGTTGGGGGTCAAACGTCAACAGCCCAGGGGCCAGGCCAGAGCCATGGCAGCTCCCAGCAGCTCTGCCTGCTGATCATACTCTCTGACCGGCTGATTTGTGAGGTTTACACAGCAAGCGCTTCAAACACAACAGTTTATGGCCTAAATGTTTACCTGAGCCCTGTGCCCCCCGGCTCTTGATTTACAGCCTATTATCCAACACGGGTAAAACACACGACCCATTGACTTGGAGAGTGACTAGTTCGGGTGGAAACGTTGGGGCGGTGACCCTTATTTTTGTAGGTCAGTTTTCGGTCATTTTTGAGACATAAACTTGTTGTGCATCTGCTGCATCATTTGCACCCAATGAACATCTTACCCTGTAATAACAATGTCTCGATGTCAATGTATGTGCACTAAGTGAGTAGTAGTCGTCAAGCAAATTATGCACTCTTGTTTGCATAAAGTTTGCATAAGGACCTTGTTTAAAGTTCCTGTATATACTGCAACCCCATATGCATTTCAGGGGACCCTAACCCAGGGTCCTGATCCCAAGAGTAGGGAAACAGGACTGTAGACCTCAAATCCATGTGTTGCACCGCCTCACTGTGACCTGTGTTCCTCTGAGTTATCGTCCATGTGTGTGTGTGTCAGAGATGGTGTGAATCGGCGAACTAATTGAGTCCATAATATAATTGGAGACAACCTACACATTATGGAATCAATTAGGGGATCCTCAGCATGTGTTGTTGATGTTGTTGTTGTTGTCGGTAACCGTGGTAGCAGATCATCGGTGGAACAGACCTGGCTTTGTGTCGACTGGGATGAATCGGACAAGCGTGAGCACAACACGGTGCAAAACTTTGTCCCACATTTTTCAACATCTCCTTTGTCATGGGTGTCACCGGCACAGCATGTATGTATGTATGTATGTATGTATGTATGCCAATTTTCTAAGCTAGTAAATTACAACAGTCTAACATTAAGGTGTTTATAGAAATAGAAACAGCACCGTGCTAATTCATTTCAACAACTAGTCTTACTTGGTTGGCTTGTCATTTTTCAACATAGATGAAAAAAATAGATGCTTGTGACATGGAAACAGCCGCATTATCTGTGCCCATCTTCATAAAGCATAACAGCGTTTCGCCTCATAAGTTAGTAAGTGGAATGCTCTCAAGTAGTCTCAAGCGTGACCAAGACAACGGGACAATCGGACAACAGCGACGACAGTGTCCGCTGCTTACTCAGGGTTTAGAATGTGACGCAGTCGCTTGTGGCGTTCAGCCTCAAATCATAGCCTCTCCAATCCGCAAAATACAGGGGCTGTGAGCCAATCGCTCACGTGGCTGTACGGCGTCGCGAGGCTAATTAAGCTGATAAAGACGCAAGACAACAATAACAAGCTGGCCCACGGCGCGTCTTGTCAAGGCCGCTTTTTGGAGTGTTTTTTTGTCAAGGTGCCGGGGGCTTCCTTCTCCTCACAAGGGCCTTCTGACCTCCGGGGGCAGAGTAAACATTCCATTTGGCCTTCATGACTCGCCAGTAATTACCCAGACTGCCCCGGGGTCCAGCTTGGTGGCTCACACAGTGTCATTTTACTGGCTAACAGAGACACATACATTACACACACACACACACACACACACACACATATATACCTACACACACTCACACATAGGCACGTATACATATCTCACGTATACGGGGTGACTATTGGCAAGAGACTTGTATTTACATTTTTATAATTAAATGTCAGCCTGCAATCAGAGGAATTGATCGGGTGTTTTATTGCAATGGTTAAAACGTCATATATGTCTCATGATGATGAGGTTAAGCGTAACTCAAATCGAATGCGTTGGTCTTGCCAGACACATGAGACATTGGATCAATCCCAATGCGATCAATTCCAATCTTATTCTGCTTACGGTTTTGTTTAAAAAAACCCATTGGGGATTAATCAAAGAATGGATTTCTGCTGCACTCTGTATGTGTGTGTGTGTGTTGCCGTGTGTGCGTGTGTGTGCATGCGTGCGTGTATGTGTGCATGTGTGTGTTGCTGTGTGTGTGTGTGTATGTGTGTGTTGCTGTTGTGTGTGTGTGTGTGTGTGTGTGTGTGAGTGTGTGTGCATGCATGCGTGTATGTGTGCATGCATGCGTGTGTGTGTGTGTGTGTGTGTGTGTGTGTTGCTGTGTGTGAACATTTCCCAAGGTGTGTCCATGTCCACTGCTGCTGTGTAGCTTTTGTCTGGGGCAGTAGTCATTACCGTCTACACAGCACTGTTTCACGCTCATGTGCACACACACACACACACACACACACACACACACACACACACACACACACACACACACACACACACACACACACACACACACGCACACATAAGCCTGATTGTGTCATGTCCGGCACCACACCCTCATTATCTGTGTAACTGCATGTCTGGGCTCCTTGGCGTGATGGCAGAGCAGAGACTCACCACACACACAAACATCCTAGTCATGCTAATTCACCTCTGGGGCTCGGAGGCATTGGTTTAGCTCTACCACACCGCTGAGGAGCAGGAGCAGGACCGTAGGAGCCATCCGTGTTGAAATTGAGCTTTGAAACAAAACTGGTTGGATGTTCTTAACATTTTTTAAGTTGACGCTGCAGAAAAGTCTAAATATGTGGTTGTTGACGTCAATTTGACAAGAAAACACTGCAAACACACTCACACACACACATACATATGCGCACACACACACACACACACACACACACACACACACACACACACACATGCACACATGCACACACACAGATTGTTGTTTTTGGATTTGCTTACACATTCATATCAGTTTTCCTTCATTCTCCATTTCCACGCACGCTGAAAGGCTGACAGGGATGAAGAATGGTGATGGTGACAAAGAGCTTCCAGCCGATAGCCCCTTTTAAGACCCTGAGACAACAATAACACGATATCCCACAAGTACTTTCACTTAAAATGTCCTCTGTGCCGCCACGGAGTTCAACCCAATGGGGGCAGTCGCTCAATCTTTTGCTTCATGTCAAGAGCTAAATGGACGGGTTGTTAACTTGATGGATGTCTGTTTCCTGAGAGCCGGCGTGCTTTTCGGCATAAAACCATACATCATTTTAAATTGACTGGACCCCAGACGGGTGAAGAAACTTGTGATAATTAAAGTGTAAATGCCTGGCTAATGAGCTGCTACGGAGGCTAACGCCGGCGTAATCCTGTAACCGCCGCGTTTCGCTAATAAACCTAAACATGTTTGAGCCTTTTAAGCACATTTTGAGCCGCCGGTCAACAAGCGGTTCACCTCATAAAAAAAGAGTTTCACTCGGTCAAGGAGCGTAAACATTTAAGTTGATGTTAATGCTTTTGCGTCCGTGAAATTAATTTGGGGATAAATCATGAGCTAGTATGTCTAATTTAGTAAAATCTCAACAGCGTCAGGTCAGTATAAGCCTTTAAGGTGTGCTTGATCGTACAGCGTTATGCTCATTCTCAACTTTGGCTGTTTTAAGGGCCAAGCAGAGGCTACGGGACTCAATGCTGGCAGTGTTCACACAAGGACCTCTCTCAGGCCATGTTTATCCAACAGGTCACATGGCCAAAGCCGTGCTGTAACTTTTTTACTGACTTACTGACTGTCAGGAATGCACATTGAAAGTGAATCGGTACAGAGTTGAGTACAGTTTCAGACGCGAATACGTCTTTATTTTAGTAGAATGTACTTGAATCGGAATATTACATTGGCTTCATTAGAAAAATAATCGTCAAGATAACGAAATGGCGTCATAAACTTCATTATTTGGAATCATATCCAACACACGCACACACACACACAGCTGCCCTCCCTGGAACCAATGAATCAAGGCTGATAAGGGCGAATTTTCCACGCTAGCGTGCATCCAGTTCCTATGTAAATAAAGGGGAGTGGGTCTTTGTAGGGAACCACCACTACAGCTCTGCTCTCTGCTGCCCAGGCCTTATAAGGAGGCTGCTCAGACACTGGAGCCACGGAAACAAATGGATCGGGACTGGCACTAGGAACTGTGGAAGGGCTAGTCATGGGGACTGTGTGTGTGTGTGTGTGTGTGTGTGTGTGTGTGTGTGTGTGTGTGTGGGCTGGGGGAGGGGGGATGCTGCTTATCTGGTAGTCGCCTACATATGTTTGATATCAGGTCAGGGAGCGTTTTCGATGACTTTTGCTGTCCTGGGACTATTTGTTGTTTGTTTGTTTCTGTGCGACGTGCAGGACTAAATATGATCAAATGTGAGCGTTGTTTAATTGCGTACGATAACCAATTCGCGAACGTGTATTCGGCGATTACATTCAATACATCATCAATCAAAGGGAATAGAGTTAAAGGTGGCTCATAAGAAAATAAAAAACTCGACCCAGCCCCTTGCAACCAAAAAAAATAAACCCCTTCACTCACACACCGACAGGGAGAAACACCCTGAACTATGCGTCGAGTCAGCGCAACGTGTTCGACGGCTGACAGTCGGTAATTCACCAGAGCCCTTGAAGTGTCGGAGAGGTGTTGGCTTGGAACTCGACTACAAGGGCTCCACAGACATGTCACTCCGACATGAAAAGAGATGAATCCATCCAAATCCCCGGAGCTGTTGACAGCGGGGCTGACTCCCAGGGTCAGAATGGCCGGAGATCCTCGACCCCCCTGGAAAATCACAGGGGGGTGGTAAAGACAGGTGTTCCAGCTCTGCCTCCTTAACAACTCTGCGCATCCTCTGTCAAGTGAGTCAGTGACATGTAACTGACACTCACGTTTACTAACGCCTGACTTTCTCTCCATCCAGAGGCTTCATTGTTATCTCAAGCCTATGTCTTTCCATCAATGGTGGTCTTTGATGGAGAAGGATGACTATGAAGTGACTGTGAGTGTGGGGCTGAAGGAGGCGTTTTCCCAGGACATCTGTAGGCCTGCGTGTGAAGAAGAAGAAGAAGAAGAAGAAGAAGAAGAAGAAGAAGAAGAAGAAGAAGACAAAAAGGCACCAAAATAAAGCTGCTATGTTGCTGGGATTCGCTTGGCCTCACGTTGAACTTGTGTGAGTGACGGCGGGCTCAGTTGGACATGAGGGGCATGGGGGTTCTCAGGTGGTCCGATGTAGTGACGACACCGGGATGAAAAGGGGGAGAGACAGAGAGAGAGAGAGAGAGAGAGAGAGAGAGTGTAAGGGACGCAAGGAGGGAAGACCACTTCAATTTTGCTGCGTCAAAGCGGAACACTACACATTATCTGCGAGGGTTCACCGATCTACTCTGGTCCAAGTGAACCGAGTACATCTCTTGATCTGGATACTGATCAAGCAGACTGTGAATAGCCCAGTGCTCAGGAACCTTTGTTTTGATCACCCATCACTCACTGAACAAGCGAGTGAACCCCCCCCCCCCCGCCCAGACATACCAGGTGGAGCCAGGACCTGCCAGGCATGGGGACTCTGTCAAGACATGATGTTTTAAGTGAGAGGCTGTACCTGTTACTGTGCAGCTGCCTTTCACTGGAGACACTTCCTGGATCCATGGGCAGGTGTGGAGGCGGGACCACCTAGCAGTAAGGACTCAAACCCCTCATGGTCCCTCATAAAAGGCCATGCAGGTGTACAGGCAGATTCAAGTGGCTTGCAGCCAATGGGCCTGTGCGCAACGTATGTGTTTTAAAAAGGGCTCCCCTCGTCTCTATAATTAAACTGTTGGCAACCGGCATGTTCTGGGAACCACAAGTCCACGTCATGATACGCAATTCACACACTTTCTATCAACGCCCCGACAGTGTTGTGAAGGACTTGAAGTCAAGACATAAAACAGGCATTAGCATACCGCCGGTAGCATGTACTTAGCTGTAGGTATAACTGGCTGAATCTGAGAAGACTAGCCAACTGGTCGTGAAAGGTATAAACTGCTGCATGATTGATAGGTTTACTGCCGTCTCCAATTGTATTTTTTTACTTTTTTTACTACTGTTTCTCGAAATGCGTGGATTACAAGTTTGGGGCCGACTCAACAATGCCGGAACCCTATAAATCCCCATCCATTATGATTTTAACGAGACAATGATTTTCCCTCACGGGTACAATTTATTCCAGCCGAGTCATGTGACCTGGCCCAGCAGGGGCCTCTCAGCAAACAATGCGGCCCCGCGCTGGTCGATGGCTCTGTGTTGATCTCCTCATCAGCAGAGGACACTGACAGCTGGTCTTCGCAGGATGGACAATAAGACCATCAGCCCCCCCCCCCCCCCCCCTCCACACCACCACCACCACCACCACTACTACTACACCCTACAAAACCCACAGCGCAACCAACATGACGTGTCTTTCTCAACCCCCAGTCCTCGAATGGGACTCCTGCTACCCCCTTACCCTCTGGGAGCCGCGGGGCTAAAGCGATAATCCGTCCTCTATTCACCCGGGCATTAGGATTAGCCCAGGCTCGGCTAATATGCACACCTTTGGGTTATGGGCAGAGCAGCATAGCGCTGTCCCTGTTCAGCGGCAGCAGCAGCAGCTCTCCGCTCCAGACAGCCATGTTTGGTCCATGTGGGAGCGTTCCTGCATCAAAGGCTTCCCAGCCCCGGTTTGGCTGTGGTCCCCCTCCGCATTTTAAGGTCATGTTTTGAGGCGTCTTGTCTCCGGTTAAAGCCTCTCTGCAAGCCACGAAAAGAAAAGGAAAAAGAAAAGATTTGTAGTTCATTCATCGTGCGTGTCATGTAAATGATGCACAAGTACGCGCATAAATAGTGTTTGCGAAACTTGCTCTGGCGACCTCTTTTTGAAGGACTGCGTGCGTGTGTGTGTGTGTGTGTGTGCGTGCACGTGTCGTGTGTGTGTGCGTGTATGCGTGTGTGTTTGGCTGTCTCATTTAAAGCATAATTATGGCCGAATGGATGATGATAAATTATAAGTCCCAACACAGAGACACACCAGGGTGCATGCTGTTTTTGGCCCGTTCTACCCATGTGTTTATAGCTAGGACAACAGTCAAGCCCCATTTCCCGCACATAACCTCGGGCTGTAAATGGCTATTGACACTCAATGTGCTCACAGAAAGTCAACCATCTTTGAATAACGTCCCATAAGAACTTAAGTATCTGGCTCCCATATACAACAACATCACTACATGTCATTCTATTTACGCTACTGTAAGGTTTTGAACCCCCTATATGTAGAATATAGTGGCGTGTATTAGGCTGTCATGTTGTTATAACAATGTGGTATTTACTCATATTGATTTCACAGAGTCATGTATATATTTTTTTATTCACGATCCACGATATCAACACATAAAAGAGAACGAACGACTTAGAATGAGATAAGAACTTAGAAAAGTCACTTTTAAAACAAGCAACAGAAGATCTAAGAGCTACCGTTTAGTCGGCCCCCGGACTCTCCCTCAAAGAAGAACCTCCATTTATGTCCGTAACCATTCCCTTCCTGGAGTGGAAAATTAGGAACATTCTCAAAGTTAAGGAGGGAAAATTGCAAGCGGATTGCTCCTATTTTGACTCTTTCTCTTTGGTACAGTACAGTATTTCATCTGACTCGGAGTGTTTATTAGGCTAAGTAAGTGGATACTGGTATGTTGTGTAAGTGGAAGCAGGTGTTCTGCCCTGCGCCCGGTATGGAGAGAGACATCCACTGCCCAGAGAATGTCTGTATCTACACATGTGCACTACAACTCACATGTTCTCTATTTAACGAGGACAATATTTCATTACAGATAGACACCCGCCCATCGGGATTTGACGAATGTTGTTCAATGCACCGATTCCACCTTCCGACATTTGCAGTTGTAAACAGTTGGGTTTTAAGGGAAGCACAATTATGGAAGTTTCCCTGAGTTTAATTGGCGTACTACTGAGACCGCATACTCTGTGGCCACGGTGGTGACACTCAGAATGTACACGCATATTTGTCATTGACAATTTGACATTTACTATTTTCCGAGGGGGGGGGGCGGTTTGGGGGGGGGTAAATTGCTGTCTCTGCTCACACACCGCTACTGTCAATCATGGGGTATCTGGTGAATGTGAATGTGTGTTTGTCGTACTTTCACAATAGCTTGTTTCATTGCTGGAAACTGGGGATGGCTTTTGGATTTTGGTTCGTATTTTTTCGTGTCATCATCACAGCACCGTATTTAAGTGGAAGCTGCAAATGTTAGTATTTAAAAAAAAAACATTAGCATTCATTCCCCAACTATAAAGGGGGAATCATTCACACTCGGGCACTGCCCAGAATGACCCCAGTTTTTGTTCGTTATCTGTATGTATGCATTTCTTCCTCTCAACACCCCCCTCTATGTAACAGTAGAGTCCACGGATTGGTGGCTCCTCTGATATTGCCGTGATCTGCCCCCTAATCCTGCTTTGACAAAACATGTCCGACAACATCTCAGATGATGTAAATACTAGGTTCTATTCATCCTGTGAATGCAGGGGGTTCAGTCTGAAGCAGTCTGAGGACTCCTTCTGGCTCTCTCTGCAGCATCAGTCACTGGTGCTTAATTCTGCGAGTGGAGTGGCAGACAACGGACAGTGTCAACAGCACTGAGGCCCAGGTAGGCAAGGGGATAGGCACAAGCTAATCCCCCAAACTACCAATGTTGCTGTCAGACTAAAGCCACAGCAGGGGGGGGGTATCAATAAAAGAGCAGGACCTTTGGAGGGCCGCCCTTAATCCAGGGTGAAACCAGAGAAGCCCTCTGTCACGGACACTTGTTTATGGCCATAAGGGGGATTAAGGTATTGCCAGGTTAAGAACAACTTTGATCACGACTGCTGACTCCCGGAGCGCACAAAGGCTTGGGGATCAAGCCCACGCAGCAATTACTCGCCGGCATAGGCTCATTAGACGGAGGGGTGCTGGGTCGCGTTCCAGACAAACCCCCATCCTCTCTGTGTCCCGCCACACACACATACACACACACACACACACACACACACACACGCACACACAACACACACACACACACACACACGCACACACTCTCACACACACACCCACATCCTGCCAGTGGGCTGGAGCCTTTGATAGCATCAGACTGAACATCGTACCTCCAAAGGCCAGTACTCGGCATGGATCATATCCTTGGCGCTCCACCACCGGTTTGGTCTGGAATGTTCCGCCATGTTCCGGTTTCGCCCCGGAACCAAGTTGAGACAGGTTTCTCAACAGAGAAGAGTTCCCAGGGGAGGAACATAAGTTGAAGTGTCTGACCCCGTCGGCAAAGCTATGGCCGACCCACGCAAACGGGCTGGGATCTGCCAAGAACCGTGATGATTGTATCTCCGGGAGGGGTTGCGGGGTCCGTTCCTCTGGCCCGGTTATTTGGCTTGGTCGTTTCCTTGCTCTTATCCCCCGTAGGCCCGGTTCAGCGAACATAAAAACCAACGGTGGGTTAAGTTGTGGCTCAAACATGACATTATTACGACATCCAAGTGTCGCATCGTTAGAGATCCCGGCAAGAAATGTTCCTTTTGATTCTCATAATCGCACTGATTTATTGAATTAATATCCTTGTATATACACAGAGATATTTCATCCACAGTGTGTTCTTGGCGTAGATCACTTTTATTGCAAACATGAGCATGACCAGTAAGCCATAAAGTATAAGAGGACATGAACTCAAAGCTTATACAGAGCCATGGATGGATGGGAAACGGAATCAGCATTAAAGTATCCCAGATTTGTTCTTCCCGCCCAGATCAGCAATTTAGAGTGTTTACTTTATTTAACCTAAAGGTAGTTTAAAATAACTGATTTACTTCTCCTCTTTGTGGACACACTTGAAGCTCGATCTCATGGAATGTTCCAGCACTTAAATTATCCTGAAATGTATAGCTTTAGCGGAGAAGAAATATACCTGCCATTTCCTCCCTTCATTCCTACACAATTTGCCCATATCTTTGAATCGACAGAAAAATCCTTTCACATCTGAAGTATTCTGGTGCAGCTGCTGTTGCTTTCATACTGTCAAATATATTCCCATTAACGTCTTTATTCAATAATAAGTGCCATAGTATTATATTCTGAAATAATTCATGAATCATGAACTCGACAAAGTGTGACTACGTGGAGAACTTAAATTAAAAGTGTTTCGTACGGAGAGCCCTCCAGAGTGACGATATTGTTTCATTGCAGAGCTACGATTACACACAAGCAGACCACGGGGTCACAGGTGATTGACTGACTTGCGGAAGGCCTGTCACGTCAAAACACCAGTCACACCCCGGCATTCCCCTCGAGTTTAGACTCTCTGACCGTCTCCGCTCGTAATCCGCGCGTGACGCTCGAAATTAGCAGCACAAAATCAACGGCGTGACCTTTGACCGTACCGGCGCCCATGCCCTCTTAAACACCCCCGGCCCGCGGGGTCGAGCAAAGCTATAGGGTTACTAAACCAAATGTCCGGGACAGGGGGGGGGGGTCACCGCGAGGGCGGGCGACGTACCTGTAAACAGGGGAAGTGGAGAGGACGAGGCAGAGGCCAAGCCTCTGTTGTTGTCGGCATGATAACGTTTGGGTTTTATTAGCGTGCTACGACGAGGTCATGGGAGGTCGGCGTTACACTAGCTCCCAAAGAATCTAGGCCAGAACCAAAACTGCACGTAACCCTTATCAGGTTGACTGTTTTACCACCCTTCCAGGAGTATTTTGTTATAAGATCCCGTGAGGTAGTTACGGAGGGCCTAGATCTCGTTCACATTTCTCAAACAGCTGTTTTGTGTTCCAGATGTTCTCCCGATTTTTTGTGTGCGCCGATCGCCCCCCAAATGTAGCTCGCGCTAAATCACCGCGACCGCTATGCTCTCACATAAAAATGTGACAAACAACAGCATTCCCTCGACATAATCAATGGTGTTCCTCTTTGAGCACCACACCACCTCATTATGATCATCTCCTTGGCACGTTCTCCACTCGCCCGGGTAGCGTTGATACCTACCTATCCACGGCGCTCTATTTGTATTGTGTTTTTTGTCTACGGGAAAACAAAGCCGCCACCAAGACAAACACATCCGCAGTGTTTTGGTGAAACTGTCAGAGGGTTGCGCGATGATGAGTGACAGGGAACACGCAAAGAGAACCCGAATGTTTTGCTCCCAGCCAGACTCCCCACAGAAGCCGCAGGAAAAGGGAATCTGACAGGTTTTTTTTATAAAAATCAACAGCAAACAAAGAGAGACGTCTGGTGTTGGCAGCAAATCAAACCGTGCAAAGCTAAACAACGCTGACGAGCTGTCATACAAACCGGGGCAGGATGAGGGTATGTATTTTCAATGGAGCGATAAGGTCTTTAGACAAGTACAAGTAGAACCTGACCTATGAGGGGAAAAGGAACGAAGTGACGTGTACGCATGGATAATTAAAAAATATATACTGTATATTTCATAGCTTTTTAAAATGTGTACAAGGTTTAATTATGATTAGAACTAACATTAGTTTCTGGTTGTTATTGTCTCAACCCACGTAGCTCAGAATGCACTGATTCTTACATATAGTACCTTTAAGGATAGCACACTAAGCATAGTGCATCGACCAGCAGTAACACGCAGAAAGTTAACAAACAGTAACAAACTCCAACAAGGATCATTTGCGTTGAATACAGTGATATGGCACTAAATAATAGTACTTGTCATTGTTTGGCATCTTGTATGTTCTTAGATGTTGGTCCTGCACTCAGAATGAATGCCTCTTCTGTTCTTATCCCAGCTATTATGCAGACTACCCAGCAATAATGAATCTTGTTCTGTTAACCTTGCAACTATGAATGCTTGAAACCTGCTCTATTCTTATCTGTATGTACCACAGCGATATATTGCTGTCTCCTTTCACAAAATGTACTCATTGTGAGTCGCTTTGGATAAAAGTGTCTGCCAAATGCCCTCAATGTAAATCTAAATGGAATACGGCAAGACCAGAATGAATGAGTGAATGTTATTCAAATCTGTCATGTATGTGAATATCTACGTTTGTGGTGAGACAGGCAGCATTACATCACATGCCATGTTTCACAATAAAACACCACATGAGTCAGGTTGAGTGGTCCAGACAGCATGTGGTCAACGTGATGACGTGACTCAGTGGAACGGGTCAAACACACCACGGTACGTGACAGGTCGGCCCCAAACAGGCACGCCACGGGGACATAAATCAACGCACAGCTGGAGGTGAGATATAGGGGGGTGGGGGGTGGGGGGTTCGATAATGAAAGGGTGTTTTTATCTCGCCAACCGACACACGAGCACAACTGTCGGTGCCGTTTAGTGGCGGGGGTCAGCTGGCGCTCGACTAACGCCAGCGGTACGCTCCCGATAATAAATGTTCAACATTTCAACTCTGATCGTGTCACTGGTAGTAGTTTAGAATACCAAAGAAGTCAAACTGTGGCGACACAATAGCGCTCTCTAAATCAGAATCAACACTTCTCTAAATCAGAATCAACCCTTCTCTAAATCAGAATCAACCCTTCTCTAAATCAGAATCAGAATCAGAAACAGCTTTATTGCCTTCGATTTTGCAAGCAAGGAATGTGCTTTTGTGAAATTGGTGCATATAGAAATGCAAAACAAAATGTACAAAAATCTTAATATACTGTATATATACTAAATATATACAAAATAAGCAATAAAAAGGTGCAATTTAAAGAAAAGATGTGCGTTACTTTAAGGCCGTAGTGTCCAGACAGCCTAGACCAGGCCATGTTACTTTGTGTTTGTGTAATTAAAAGTCAGTTTGATTTAGGAAGGTTTAGCTTGTGTAGCTCTCGCTTGTAAGCTGTACGATTTTTTGAGTGTCGGTGCTGAAAGAATCCTGTCTGGTACTTTGTAGTCTTAGCACACATCGGGAAGAACGCAAAATACGTTTCAAACGCCTCACGTTTCAAAATAGACTTGAGTCACACCATAAACACACACATGTCATAAACCCCATCCATTACTGCTTCATTCTCCATATCCTGGTCTCTGTGTATTTGGATTTCAGGTCAATCACCAGCCAAGCGAACAACAACACAAGTTTAACACTTACACAAGTTAACAATGTGCCGCCCTTCTCTTCATTCTCCATTCTTCTTCTTCTTCTCCTCCTCCTGTCCTCCGCCTCTACTTACCTGTCTGTCAATGGATTAGTTTGGCCATAGGCGACGGGACGGTCGCCCGGCGCTTCCTCTGTCTCTTTCTTGCCGTGACTCCGTCCCGTGGTCTTTTGATGAGGACTCGCAGAGGTGGGAAACAGATCAAGGAGATCAGCAGATTGGGGAAGTCGGGCAGTCATAGCAACCAAAGAGCTTGTCACTACTCACAACTATCAGCTGACAGAATCCGATGGACCACAGATAGACCAGCCTATGGCGCTGGCTTGGCAAGAAGCTGAAGCACCAGTCGGGGTATCAGGAGTGGACAATCTACACTAAAACAGACAGACGGATTTTACTATTCATTCATTTTCCATGTTGTTGTTGAGTTACTTGGAGACTTTTATCCAAAGGAGCTGACAGTGTGCACTTAAGGAGCAGGTAGCTCTCTGTGTCTTACGGTACGGTAGGGAACTGCTGAAAGACTGATGTTAATTCAAGATTCGAGATTCAAGTTTTTTTTCGTCACATACACATACAGGACATGCAGTGAAACGAAAAAATGTCGATGCTCAGCGGAATGTGCAAAAGAAGAACACAGATAACACGAATTGGAAGGATCAGAATCAGAATACAATCCAATATTTAGAGTAAAAAAGACCAGCGGGAATGAGAAATTTAAAAAACTTCAAAGCAGTATAAAAATGTTAAAGAAATATGAAAAATATCAAATATGCGAATACCGTCGGGTTAAGCCAATACAATTAATGGCACGATGATTTTTATGAATGCAAATATTCATATTTATTTGTGAACTGATGAAGTTGCTCAATAGATTGCACTGTATATTGTACAACATTTGATTTAAGGAGGCTCTGGAGGGTTTTCTAAACAAGATGGATGATTGTCTGTCCATTTATTTTGTCTTGTGGTCCTCAAATAGGATTGAAGCGTCTGCCAAATGCCCTAAATGTAAATGTTAATGTAAATATAAATGTGATAATAATACATATGGTGAACACAGTGGCTACGTGGGTCCACGCGGAGGCGAGGCGATCGCTTATCTTGTCCGACAATCACCGATTAGTTTTAATGAGGTTGAATGAATGCAGAGAGCTTTTGGTGCAGAGACTTCCTGTGTCAGACAAGTTGGCGAAGGATCACTCCCCCCCCACCCCCTCTCTCCCCCCTCCCCTCCAGAGCCTCCTTAAATCAAATGTTGTATAATATACAGTGCAATCTATTGAGCAACTTCATCAGTTCACAAATAAATATGAATATTTGCATTCATAAAAATCATCGTGCCATTAATTGTATTGGCTTAACCCGACGGTATTCGCATATTTGATATTTTTCATATTTCTTTAACATTTTTATACTGCTTTGAAGTTTTTTAAATTTCTCATTCCCGCTGGTCTTTTTTACTCTAAATATTGGATTGTATTCTGATTCTGATCCTTCCAATTCGTGTTATCTGTGTTCTTCTTTTGCACATTCCGCTGAGCATCGACATTTTTTCGTTTCACTGCATGTCCTGTATGTGTATGTGACGAAAAAAAACTTGAATCTCGAATCTTGAATTAACATCAGTCTTTCAGCAGTTCCCTACCGTACCGTAAGACACCGAGAGCTACCTGCTCCTTAAGTGCACACTGTCAGCTCCTTTGGATAAAAGTCTCCAAGTAACTCAACAACAACATGGAAAATGAATGAATAGTAAAATCCGTCTGTCTGTTTTAGTGTAGATTGTCCACTCCTGATACCCCGACTGGTGCTTCAGCTTCTTGCCAAGCCAGCGCCATAGGCCGGTCTATCTGTGGTCCATCGGATTCTGTCAGCTGATAGTTGTGAGTAGTGACAAGCTCTTTGGTTGCTATGACTCCCGACTTCCCCAATCTGCTGATCTCTTGATCTGTTCCCACCGCTCGAGTCCTCATCAAAGACACGGACGGAGTCACGCAGAAGAGACAGAGGAGCCGGGCACCGTCCCGTCGCCATGCCAACTAATCCATGACAACAGGAAGTAGAGGAGGAGGAGGAGGAGGAGAAGAAGAAGAAGAATGGAGAATGAAGAGAAGGGCGGCAACATTGTTAACTTGTGTAAGTGTTAACTTGTGTTGTTGTTCGCTTGGCTGGTGATTGACCTGAATCCAAATACACAGAGACCAGGATGGAGAATGAAGCAGTATGGGATGGGGTTTATGAACATGTGTGTGTTTATGGGTGTGACTCAAGTCTATTTTGAACGTGGGGCGTTTGAAAACGTTATTTTGCGTTCTTCCCGATGTGTGCTAAGACTACAAAGTACCGGGCAGGATTCTTTCAGCACCGACACTCAAAAAATCGTACAGCTTACAAGCGAGAGCTACACAAGCTAAACCTTCCTAAATCAAACTGACTTTTAATTACACAAACACAAAGTAACATGGCCTGGTCTAGGCTGTCTGGACACTACGGCCTTAAAGTAACGCACATCTTTTCTTTAAATTGCACCTTTTTATTGCTTATTTTGTATATATTTAGTATATATACAGTATATTAAGATTTTTGTACATTTTGTTTTGCATTTCTATATGCACCAATTTCACAAAAGCACATTCCTTGCTTGCAAAATCGAAGGCAATAAAGCTGTTTCTGATTCTGATTCTGATTTAGAGAAGGGTTGATTCTGATTTAGAGAAGGGTTGATTCTGATTTAGAGAAGTGTTGATTCTGATTTAGAGAGCGCTATTGTGTCGCCACAGTTTGACTTCTTTGGTATTCTAAACTACTACCAGTGACACGATCAGAGTTGAAATGTTGAACATTTATTATCGGGAGCGTACCGCTGGCGTTAGTCGAGCGCCAGCTGACCCCCGCCACTAAACGGCACCGACAGTTGTGCTCGTGTGTCGGTTGGCGAGATAAAAACACCCTTTCATTATCGAACCCCCCACCCCCCACCCCCCTATATCTCACCTCCAGCTGTGCGTTGATTTATGTCCCCGTGGCGGGCCTGTTTGGGGCCGACCTGTCACGTACCGTGGTGTGTTTGACCCGTTCCACTGAGTCACGTCATCACGTAAATAACGGGTAAATCAAGCGCTCCTACACCTACCCATTAGTCCAGCCCTCACCTGCTCAACTTTTATGGACTTTTTGGGGGCTTTTGGTCATTTCTTTGCTTACACTTATGATGTCAACGTTCGGACGATTAGTAGTTCAGTGAAGATTAATTAGTTATTTGCTATTTTATGTATGATGGTTGATCATAAACATAAGAATGTACACATTTTCTCAATTTAATACAATTCAATCAGTACTTTTTGACCAAAAAATATTCAATTTTTCTGACGAAGAATATAAGTCAATTCTAAACATTCATGATAAAACAAACACAGATATAATTGTAGAGAATACATATCTGCCATTCAAACTGAAGCAACAAGGACACCATTTAGCAACTTAGCCTCTTCTTGTGTAAAGTTGTAAGAAGCAGGATACGTCCTTCAACAAGTCTTTCCTACCACAGTATAGTGGAGTCCTTGTTGTAATGCAGGCACTGTTAGTGGAATAAATAAATAGAAACACGTTCATTCATCTGTTTAGGATTAGGTGTTCTCTACTCATTAAAAACAGAGGCGCCACAGGAAGAGCACCTCAAGGTTTTTGCTGCAATGACATAATCTTTGGGGTCTCGTAAAAACAAGTGCTTTCGCATTTTCCACTGGCAGTCCCACAACCACTGATTGACCAGCACTTCTAGTCGTGGATTTGATTGATTACAACCGTTAGGCGATCCACGTCCGTAAACAAAGCTCACCCGAATGGAAAAGCCATTTCTTAGCAACTTTTTTCCTAATCTAGCGTAGTAGCTCAGGAGGTAAGAGCGGGTCTGGCGTCATGAAGGTTGCTGGTTCGATCCCCGGGCTCCATCTAGCTTCGTGTCGAGGTGTCCCTGAGCAAGGCCACCACCTAACCTTAACTCCTCCTGACGTGTTGGCTGTTACCTTGCACGGTTGACGAATTGGTAAATGTCAGTCAACTGTAAAGTACTATATGAATGCAAGTCAGTTTCAGTGTTCAGTTCTTAAAATTGGCTTTTCCTCTATTTCCTGGGGTTGTAGGTGTCGGGTTTCATCCGCAAACTTCGCAAACTACCTTCCCAAGTCATCCTTATTTCCTTCCTCGCACGCACTCACACACACACACACACACACACCCCGGTTTGGCACTTGTCTCCAGAAAGTTATTTTATTCTGGTGGAAGTCCAAATTCCTGCTCACCAAGTGTTTATGTCTTCATCAAAGGCAGGATTTAGATGTAACATTGTTTCTATTCATCTCTCAATGAGAGTTTTATTGCTGTCTCAGGAAGTCATTCATCTGTAAGCAGGGTGTGTGTGTGTGTGTGTGTGTGTGTGTGTGTGTGTGTGTGTGTGTGTGTGTGGTGTGTGTGTGTGTGTGTGTGTGTGTGTGTGCGTGTGTGTGTGTGTGGGGGGGGGGTGTGGTTTCCTCGGGGCGTTCAGATGATGACAAGCAGGGGGAGATGGATCAAAGTGCTTCATTATTAAAAGTAGGCCTCATGTCATGTTCATGTGTGGATTTACAGGAGACGTTTCCACCCTGTGAGACTTTTGGTTTACTTTCAAAGTCTGGCTCAGTTTCATAACGTTTGCGTCATCTCGCCGCACATGTTTGATAAATTAATAAAATATTTGATGAAGTAATTTACAAAGTAAGTACGTCTATCAGTCTATATTGTCAATCTATCCGCCTCTCTGTCTCCGTCCATCCATTGGAGTTCTCTGATGAAGTCATGGCAATACATACAGTATATCCAGATATACTGTATATATGTAATTCATGAACAAGACCCGGGACCCCCACTGATCCCCACCGATTCCCACCTTCTATGGACACGATACTGCACGTTATATTAACGTTTTACCCCACTGACTCCCACCCCCCATGGACACTACTGTGTTACATTCACGCACATTAACGCACACCCTTAAATTGCACCTTTGTGTTGCTTATTTTTTAGATATTTTTAGAATTTTTTAGAATTCCTATATTATTACATTGTTTAATGTTCAATGTTATGCGCCTATTTCACAAAAGCACATTCCTTGTTTGTAAAAACTAAGGTAATAAAGGTGTTTCTGATTCTGATTCTGATAAAAAATAGATATATTGTCTAATTCTTGTTATATAATAATAATAAGACGAAGAACAGGACAGAACTATGGACAATGGAAAAGCATGCAGTCGATGCTGTCCAGGCAGCCGGCGCCTGCAGAACCACCCTGCTCTCCTGCAACCCCGATCGGACAAGTTTCCCAAGTTAAGGGAAGGGAGGTCCGGTATTTGCGGAATGTTGGCTCGGGATGATTGACTGAAAACTTGATTTCGGCCCACGAGCACGAGGATTACCTGCACCAGACAGCCTGGCCTCCGTCCTGCATTAAGCCCCACCCCCCCCCCCCCACCCCTATCTCTTTGGAGAATGTCACTGAGCATGTCCATGGGTGTTGCTGAATACCGTCGGGTTAAGCCAATACAATTAATGGCACGATGATTTTTATGAATCAAATATTCAATTTATTTGTGAACTGATGAAGTTGCTCAATAGATTGCACTGTATATTGTACAACATTTGATTTAAGGAGGCTCTGGAGGGTTTTCTAAACAAGATGGATGATTGTCTGTCCATTTATTTTGTCTTGTGGTCCTCAAATAGGATTGAAGCGTCTGCCAAATGAACTAAATGTAAATGTTAATGTAAATATAAATGTGATAATAATACATATGGTGAACACAGTGGCTACGTGGGTCCACGCGGAGGCGAGGCGATCGCTTATCTTGTCCGACAACCACCGATTAGTTTTAATGAGGTTGGAATGAATGCAGAGAGCTTTTGGTGCAGAGGCTTCCTGTGTCAGGACAAGTCGGCGAAGAAGTAAGATCACTCCCCCCCCCCCCCCCCACCCACCCCCTCTCTCCCCCCTCCCCCTCCCCATGCCACTTCCAGCTGGGTTCCGACAGCTCACAGCAACACCCATGGACATGCTCAGTGACATTCTCCAAGGACAAAGGGATGGGGGTGGGGGGGGTGGGGCTTAATGCAGGACGGAGGCCAGGCTGTCTGGTGCAGGTAATCCTCGTGCTCGTGGGCCGAAATCAAGTTTTCAGTCAATCATCCCGAGCCAACATTCCGCAAATACCGGACCTCCCTTCCCTTAACTTGGGAAACTTGTCCGATCGGGGTTGCAGGAGAGCAGGGTGGTTCTGCAGGCGCCGGCTGCCTGGACAGAGCGGGAGAAACCTATCGACTGCATGCTTTTCCATTGTCCATAGTTCTGTCCTGTTCTTCGTCTTATTATTATTATATAACAAGAATTAGACACTTCTATTTTTTATCAGAATCAGAATCAGAAACACCTTTATTGTCTTAGTTTTTACAAACAAGGAATGTGCTTTTGTGAAATAGTCGCATAACATTGAACATTAAACAATGTAATAATATAGGAATTCTAAAAAATTCTAAAAATATCAGAAAAATAAGCAACACAAAGGTGCAATTTAAGGGTGTGCGTTAATGTGCGTGAATGTAACACAGTAGTGTCCATGGGGGGTGGGAGTCAGTGGGGTAAAACGTTAATATAACGTGCAGTATCGTGTCCATAGAAGGTGGGAATCGGTGGGGATCAGTGGGGGTCCCGGGTCTTGTTCATGAATTACATATATACAGTATATCTGGATATACTGTATGTATTGCCATGACTTCATCAGAGAACTCGAATGGATGGACGGAGACAGAGAGGCGGATAGATTGACAATATAGACTGATAGACGTACTTACTTTGTAAATTACTTCATCAAATATTTTATTAATTTATCAAACATGTGCGGCGAGATGACGCAAACGTTATGAAACTGAGCCAGCCTTTGAAAGTAAACCAAAAGTCTCACAGGGTGGAAACGTCTCCTGTAAATCCACACATGAACATGACATGAGGCCTACTTTTAATAATGAAGCACTTTGATCCATCTCCCCCTGCTTGTCATCATCTGAACGCCCCGAGGAAACCACACCCCCCCCGCACCCCCCCGACACGCACACACACACACACACACACACACACACACACACACACACACACACACACACACACACACACACACACACATACACACACACCCTGCTTACAGATGAATGACTTCCTGAGACAGCAATAAAACTCTCATTGAGAGATGAATAGAAACAATGTTACATCTAAATCCTGCCTTTGATGAAGACATAAACACTTGGTGAGCAGGAATTTGGACTTCCACCAGAATAAAATAACTTTCTGGAGACAAGTGCCAAACCGGGGTGTGTGTGTGTGTGTGTGTGTGCGTGCGTGCGTGCGAGGAAGGAAATAAGGATGACTTGGGAAGGTAGTTTGCGAAGTTTGCGGATGAAACCCGACACCTACGACCCCAGGAAATAGAGGAAAAGCCAATTTTAAGAACTGAACACTGAAACGCATTCATATAGCACTTTACAGTTGACTGACATTTACCAATTCATAAACCGTGCACGGTAACAGCCAACACGTCAGGAGGAGTTAAGGTTAGGTGGTGGCCTTGCTCAGGGACACCTCGACACGAAGCTAGATGGAGCCCGGGGATCGAACCAGCAACCTTCATGACGCCAGACCCGCTCTTAGCTCCTGAGCTACTACGCTAGATTAGGAAGAAAGTTGCTAAGAAATGGCTTTTCCATTCCCCTTCCTGTTCTTCCTGCTGTTGATATTAGCAGGAGGCTTGGAGGAGCCGGGAGTCACCAGGAGAGCTAACACCACAACTCCAGGCACTTTCTGATCACCTGCGGATTATTCCGGAACGTCTCACATATTTAGTTCTCATGAGCGATATTTTCACATGGCGCCGAGGTGGCAAAACGGGATATTAGACGGCTAGTTCTCCCTTCCCATGTAGAGTAAAATCCAATAAATTAGAGGGAAACGTCAAATCCTCCTGTAATCTGGCATAATAATGGAATATTGGAGGGGCAATGTGTGGCAATATGGCCTTCAGCACTTGTGTGTCAGCCGTCGCGGCCCTGCTGTCTTAGTAGGCTACACTTCTTTAGGAGCTGCAGGTAATGTAAAGTTTTGTGGATTATCGGGTCGTGGCAGCAGACGGACTACACACTCGCAGGCAGCTGTTTGGGAAAACATTTGGAAAGCCTTGAGGAAATACCTCCAGGGTTTTCAAAAGCCCAGCGTGAATGAGAGAAAATGGAGGTGGCCTTTGAGAAAGAGAGAGAGAGAGTGAGAGAGAAAGAGACAGACAGACAGAGTGAGAGAGACAAACACCCAGAGGACACCTTGCTACACCCAGAGGACACCCAGACAGAAACCCAGACTTCAACAAAGAAATTGCAAACACAGATATCATTGCCCTACAGGAGACATGGCACAGAGGAGATGGTCCCACCGGCTGCCCTGTGAACTACAGAGAACTTGTAGTACCATCCACCAAGCTAACAGGGATCAAACAGGGAAGAGACTCGGGAGGTATTCTAATATGGTACAAATCAGAACTAACCCACTCCATTAAGCTCATCAAAACAGGATCTTTTTACATCTGGCTGGAAATAAATAAGGAACTTAACTCAACCGAGAAAAATATCCTCCTGTGTGCCACCTACATCCCCCCAATCGAATCCCCATATTTTAAGGACGACATGTTCTCCACCCTCGAGGAAGAAGCTAACCATTTCCAGGCTCGCGGCCACGTTATCATCTGTGGAGACCTCAACGCCAGAACAGGACGAGAACCTGACACTCTCAGCACACAGGGAGACAAACATCTACCAGGAGGTGGAAACATCCCCTCCCCAAGATGCCCACCAAGACACAACTAGGACAAAGCTACAAACAAACATGGGACTCAACTCCTGCAACTCTGTCGTTCGCTGGGATTGTACATAATCAACGGGAGGCTTCGAGGAGACTCCTATGGTAAGTACACCTACAGCTCACCTCTAGGCAACAGTACAGTAGATGACTTTATCACTGACCTCAGCCTGCCCTCTCTCAGGGCGTTCACAATCAGCCCGCTAACGCCCCTGTCAGACCACAGCAAAACTACAGTACTGAACAGATCCACACCCAATCAAGAAGTACTTAAGCCAAACAAACTCCACACTATTAGAAAATGCTACAAATGGAAGGAAAGTAGTGTAGAAACATAGCAAAACGCTATTAGGCAACAACAAGTCCAATCACTTTTAGACCAGTTACTGGAAAAAAACTTTCAGTACAATGGCGAAGATGTAAACCAGGCAGTAGAAAACCTCAACTATATATTTGACCTTTCAGCATCCCTAGCAAACCTAAAACCCACAAATAGGAAAGCAAATAAAAATAGCGATGATAAATGGTTCAACAATGAATGTAAAAACCTTCAAAAGAAATTACGGAACTTATCAAACCAAAAACATAGAGACCCAGAAAACTACAACGCACGTCTATGTTATAGTGAAACATTAAAACAATATAAAAATACAATAAGGAAAAAAAGGGATCAACATGTTAAAAACCAGCTACATGCTATTGAGCAATCCATAAAAACAAAGAAGTTCTGGGAAAACTGGAACACACTAAACAGGCAAAAACATGAGGATCTACCAATCCAAAATGGAGATGTGTGGGTCAACCACTTCTCCAAGCTCTTTGGCCCAATAGAAAATAATCCACAGCAAAAACACTTACTAGATAAACTACAGTTTATAGTCAAGTTAGAGTTTAGAGTCAATCATAAAAGACCATCAAAACCCACTAGACTCACCAATCACACTAAAGGAACTATAAGACAAAATAAAATCACTGGAAACCAAGAAGGCCTGTGGTGTCGACGGGATCCTAAATTAAATGATAAAATTCACAGACCTCAAATTCCAATTGGCGATATTAAAACTCTTTAATGTTGTCCTTAGCTTGGGGATCTTCCCCAATAATTGGAACCAAGGTCTGATAACACCGCTCCACAAAAGTGGAGACAAATTTGATCCCAACAATTACCGCGGGATCTGCGTTAACAGTAACCTTGGGAAAATCCTCTGTATGATCATCAACCACAGACTCCTACATTTCGTCACTGAAAATAATGTCCTAAACAAATCCCAAATTGGCTTTCTACCGAATAATCGCACAACAGAGCATATTTTCACCCTCAGCACCCTAATAGACAACCAAATAAACAAAAACAAAAGTAAATTATTCTCTTGTTTTGTTGACTTCAAAAAAGCTTTTGATTCTATTTGGCACGACGGTCTGCTGTACAAACTATTGGAAAGCGGTGTTGGAGGAAAAACATATGACATCATGAAGTCAATGTACACCAACAACAAATGCGCTGTTAAGATTGGCAAACAACACACAGACTTCTTTCCCCAAAACCGGGGGTTAGACAGGGATGCAGCTGAGCCCAACCCTCTTCAACATATACATCAATGAATTGGTGAAATCTCTAGAACAATCTGAGGCACCTGGCATCTCCCTAGGAGACACACAAGTCAAACACCTCCTGTTAGCAGATGATCTGGTGCTGCTGTCTCCAACCAAAGAAGGACTACAACAGCACCTTGATCTACTACACTAATTCTCCCAGACCTGGGCCCTGACAGTAAATCTAACCAAGACAAAAATAATGCTTTTCCAAAAAAGACCCAGCCTCCAGCAAAACAAATATAAATTCTTTCTCGATACAACTCCCTTAGAGCATACAAAGAATTATACCTACCTTGGCCTAGCAACACAGGTAACTTCAACAAAGCTGTAAACGACCTGAGAGACAAGGCAAGAAGGCCTTTTTATGCCATAAAAACAACTTAGACATCCCAATAAAAATATGGCTCAAAATACTAGACTCAGTTATTGAACCCATTTCCCTTTACGGTTGCGAGATCTGGGGTCCACTTGCAAACCAAGATTTTACTAAATGGGACAAACATCAAATTGAAACGCTGCAGAGTTCTGCAAATCCATTCTCCGCACCCAACGGAAAACACCCAACAATGCATGCAGAGCAGAATTAGGACGATACCCACTAATAATAAAAATTCAAAAGAGGGCATTCAAATTTCATAACCACCGAAAAGAAAGTGACCCGGACACGCTCCATAACAAAGCCCTCATCCACAGAGAGACTCTAGAGCAGACCTGGGCAAACTACGGCCCGCGGGCAACATACGGCCCGTTGCGTTGTTTAATCCGGCCCGTCGGGCATTTACATTAACAACAGTCCTATAATACATTTACATTTCATCCTGCAATTGATTTCTTGATTGGTTCCACTAGATCAGAGGACACTAATATGCAGACCGTTAATTCAGAGCAATACCGCTACCGTGAGACGCGCGACCGGCACCGAGTCAGTGACTCCCGGGGGGGGAGGGGGGGGGGGGGGTGCTAGACGCGCTAGACGCGCGACGGGCACCGAGGCAGTGTCTCCCCCCTGACAGACGGGCCCGGCCCGTCTGTCAGCTTTAAAAGCCAAATGTGGCCCTTGAGCCAAAATAATTGCCCACCCCTGCTCTAGAGTGATGCCCCCTCGGCCAGCTGGTTCTGGGACTCTATTCACAAAACCAAGCAGAGCCACCAGACAGAAACCCAATTAGATTAAACCAAATTATAAGAAAACAAAAAGAAAACTACCTCACACACTGGAAAGAATCAACCAAAAAACAGAGTAAATTAGAATGTTATTTGGCCCTAAACAGACAATACACAACGGCAGAATACCTGAGCACTGTGACCGATCCCAAACTCAGGACATCCTTGACTAGATACAGACTCAGTGAGCACAGCCTCGCCGTGGAGAGAGGCCGCCACCGGCAGACCTGGCTACCAAGAGAAGACAGACTCTGTACCCACTGCACCCAACAGGAGGTGGAAACCGAGCTACACTTCCTAACAACCTGCCACCTATACCAAGACATTAGAGATACATACTTCCCACAGATTTCAAACACCCAAAAGAATTTTGAAAACTTAACAAACAACCAAAAACTTCCATATCTGCTGGGCGAGGTACAGGAATGTGCAAACACAGCAGCAAGATTTGTGAGCTGTTGCGACAGGAAAAGGACATCCAACGGAATACAGCCTCCATTAAGATTGTCAATCACCTGTCAATCCCCCTTTATTATTATCATCATTATTTTCATTATCATTATCTTTTTATTTCATTTTCTTTCCTTTTTATTGTATCTTATTTTTGTATTTTTGTATTTTTGTATTTTTTTTATATTTAGTATTTTTTACTTTTATTGTATATATTTAGTTCTTTATAAGTATACTTTTTATTTACCACTCACAATGTAAATGTACGTTTCCCATGCCAATAAAGCTCTTTAAATTGAATTGAATTGAAACAGAGTGAGAGAGAGTGACAGACAGAGCAAGAGAGGGAGAGACAGACAGAGCAAGAGAGGGAGAGACAGACAGAGCAAGAGAGGGAGAGACAGACAGAGCAAGAGAGGGAGAGGGAGTGAAAGAGGCAGAGTGAGAGAGGAAAGAGTCACAGAGAGAGAGAGACATACAGAGTTAGAAAGAGGAAGAGAAAGAGAGAGAGAGATAGCTCATATCGAGGGCAAGACCAAAATGGTACAGTACACAACAATGTGTGTCTGTACGTGTCGGTGAGTTCCTTGGTTTATTTTGACTTCTTGAAAAAGAAAAGGGAAACAAGAGAAAAGTGTGAGTGAGGGTGGTGGAGGGTGGAGGGTGGAGGGAGGAGCTCTGGGGGTAAGTTATGTGACACCCAGATTCCTTCTCTCGGTCAGCTGTAAATAACGGGTAAATCAAGCGCTCCTACACCTACCCATTAGTCCAGCCCTCACCTGCTCAACTTTTATGGACTTTTTGGGGGAGCTTTTGGTCATTTCTTTGCTTACACTTATGATGTCAACGTTCGGACGATTAGTAGTTCAGTGAAGATTAATTAGTTATTTGCTATTTTATGTATGATGGTTGATCATAAACATAAGAATGTACACATTTTCTCAATTTAATACAATTCAATCAGTACTTTTTGACCAAAAAATATTCAATTTTTCTGACGAAGAATATAAGTCAATTCTAAACATTCATGATAAAACAAACACAGATATAATTGTAGAGAATACATATCTGCCATTCAAACTGAAGCAACAAGGACACCATTTAGCAACTTAGCCTCTTCTTGTGTAAAGTTGTAAGAAGCAGGATACGTCCTTCAACAAGTCTTTCCTACCACAGTATAGTGGAGTCCTTGTTGTAATGCAGGCACTGTTAGTGGAATAAATAAATAGAAACACGTTCATTCATCTGTTTAGGATTAGGTGTTCTCTACTCATTAAAAACAGAGGCGCCACAGGAAGAGCACCTCAAGGTTTTTGCTGCAATGACATAATCTTTGGGGTCTCGTAAAAACAAGTGCTTTCGCATTTTCCACTGGCAGTCCCACAACCACTGATTGACCAGCACTTCTAGTCGTGGATTTGATTGATTACAACCGTTAGGCGATCCACGTCCGTAAACAAAGCTCACCCGAGATAGCGTTCATTGTTGGAAATATAACATGAGCAGACACACATACAGGGAATCGGCCGTGGTCATCCGATCAAACACCTTCGGTCTTTCATTCATTAAAGAAAGAAATTAGGAATAATGATAAGCATGCAGGCACACAGACACGCAGGAGATCATTTGTTTACCCGATTCTCAACCAAAGAGTTCAATGTTTTGGACGTGTGTCCATGAGCCTTTAATCAGCCGCTAACCCAAGGGGAACAGGGAGGACCTCCGTCAGCTCAGCTGTGTGCACCACCTTCACAGAAGACCCACTCGAACCCATCCACCCAACCTCTTCAACTTGAACTCCGGCCGGCTGATGGAGGATAATTTCTGGTGTCCCCCCCCCCCCCCCCGCTGCTCCACCCGTCTCCATGCACATCAAAGCCCCCACCACCCCCTATCCTCCCCCTCCACCCCTCCCCATCCTCCCAGCCCTCGGCACCATCAGCTAGATAGCGGGTTCACAACCCATGAGCTGAAACAATCGTCTTGAATGTGCATGTGTGTGTTTGTGTCTGTGTGTGTGTGTGTGTGTGTGTGTGTGTTAGCCGCTAGAGTGCATGTGCCTGAGTGTGTTCCAGTGTGCCTGTGTGTGTGTGTGTGTGTGTGTGTGTGCGCATTTGCGTAAGTACGAGTGTGTGTGTATGGACGTTTGTGTATGTGTGTGCGTAGGTTCCCGTGTGTGTGTGTGTGTGTGTGTGTGTGTGTGTGTGTGTGTGTGTGTGTGTGTGCATGAGTTGGCGCCTGTGTGTTTGTGTGTGTGCGTGGGCGCCCGTGTGTGTGTGTGTGTGCATGTGCGTGGGCGCCTGTGTGTGTGTGTGTGTGCATGTGCGTGGGCGCCTGTGTGTGTGTGTGTGTGTGTGTGTGTGTGTGTGTGTGTGCAATTGTGCATGCATGGGCACGTGGGCGCCTGTGTGTGTGTGCATGTGCCATCAATAGGTTGCTTGAGGTAACTTCTTCTTCGCTTCTCTAATTTGCATCACCGCCGTCTGTCCGGCGAGGCAGGGAGCTATATAATCTGTAGCATCACAAAGTATAGAGTAAGACTGAGGAGGCTGTGGTATCTCACTGATGGGGCTGGTGTGTGTGTGTGTGTGTGCCTGTGTGCTTGATACTGTCATTTTGGATGATTTAAACAAGGCCTCGCGGACATGGAAACAACCGCTGAGGGTCTCTTCACGTGTGTTCCTGCTCAGGACACATGATTTCGCACACGTCTCCATATCTCACACGCAGGAGTCCTTCTTCACATTCCCAGGGTTCTCCTGGACAATGAGGGTGCAATCGGAGCAGCGGCTTCCCCCCCGACAACGGCCACGGCGACCACAACGACTCCATATAAGTCAATGTCACTCCCACGACTCCACTAACCACCCACCCACCCACCCACCCCTGAAAATGTTTTGCGGGACACAAGCCAGAGCGTTTCCTCCTGACAGGGTTCAGGAGATCTGGAGGTTTATGTTTCCTCTTGCGTTACACAGGGACCCTAAATAGTCTGGACTGGACTGACTGGTGATGCCGGGATGGCGGTGTGAGGGGGAGGAGGAGGGGGGAGGAGGGAGGGAGGGGGAGGAAGAGGGGTTTGTTGCCGGGGCTTCAAACACAATTTGGGGGCCCGGGCTTATCGGAGCTGACTGCTCTGGTGCCGCCAGCGGCGAGGACAGAGCGCTTATATCATTGTTGTTTTGCCGGGCCCCAGCTGTTTCAGCTCATGGGTTGTGAACCCGCTATCTAGCTGATGGTGCCGAGGGCTGGGAGGATGGGGAGGGGTGGAGGGGGGAGGATAGGGGGTGGTGGGGGCTTTGATGTGCATGGAGACGGGTGGAGCAGGGGGGGGGGGGGGGGGGGGACATCAGAAATTATCCTCCATCAGCCGGTCGGAGTTCAAGTTGAAGAGGTTGGGTGGATGGGTTCGAGTGGGTCTTCTGTGAAGGTGGTGCACACAGCTGAGCTGACGGAGGTCCTCCCTGTTCCCCTTGGGTTAGCGGCTGATTAAAGGCTCATGGACACACGTCCAAAACATTGAACTCTTTGGTTGAGAATCGGGTAAACAAATGATCTCCTGCGTGTCTGTGTGCCTGCATGCTTATCATTATTCCTAATTTCTTTCTTTAATGAATGAAAGACCGAAGGTGTTTGATCGGATGACCACGGCCGATTCCCTGTATGTGTGTCTGTGCATGTTATATTTCCAACAATGAACGCTATCTCGGGTGAGCTTTGTTTACGGACGTGGATCGCCTAACGGTTGTAATCAATCAAATCCACGACTAGAAGTGCTGGTCAATCAGTGGTTGTGGGACTGCCAGTGGAAAATGCGAAAGCACTTGTTTTTACGAGACCCCAAAGATTATGTCATTGCAGCAAAAACCTTGAGGTGCTCTTCCTGTGGCGCCTCTGTTTTTAATGAGTAGAGAACACCTAATCCTAAACAGATGAATGAACGTGTTTCTATTTATTTATTCCACTAACAGTGCCTGCATTACAACAAGGACTCCACTATACTGTGGTAGGAAAGACTTGTTGAAGGACGTATCCTGCTTCTTACAACTTTACACAAGAAGAGGCTAAGTTGCTAAATGGTGTCCTTGTTGCTTCAGTTTGAATGGCAGATATGTATTCTCTACAATTATATCTGTGTTTGTTTTATCATTAATGTTTATAATTGACTTGTATTCTTTGTCAGAAAAATTGAATATTTTTGGTCAAAAAGTACTGATTGAAATGTATTAAATTGAGAAAATGTGTACATTCTTATGTTTATGATCAACCATCATACATAAATAGCAAATAACTAATTAATCTTCACTGAACTACTAAACGTCCGAACGTTGACATCATAAGTGTAAGCAAAGAAATGACCAAAAGCCCTCCCAAAAAGTCCATAAAAGTTGAGCAGGTGAGGGCTGGACTAATGGGTAGGTGTAGGAGCGCTTGATTTACCCGTTATTTACGTGATGACGTGACTCAGTGGAACGGGTCAAACACACCACGGTACGTGACAGGTCGGCCCCAAACAGGCCCGCCACGGGGACATAAATCAACGCACAGCTGGAGGTGAGATATAGGGGGGTGGGGGGTGGGGGGTTCGATAATGAAAGGGTGTTTTTATCTCGCCAACCGACACACGAGCACAACTGTCGGTGCCGTTTAGTGGCGGGGGTCAGCTGGCGCTCGACTAACGCCAGCGGTACGATTTTTTGGAGTGTCAGTGCTGAAAGAATCCTTGTAGTCTTAGCACACATCGGGAAGAACGCAAAATAACGTTTTCAAACGCCTCACGTTCAAAATAGACTTGAGTCACACCCATAAACACACACATGTTCATAAACCCCATCCCATACTGCTTCATTCTCCATCCTGGTCTCTGTGTATTTGGATTCAGGTCAATCACCAGCCAAGCGAACAACAACACAAGTTAACACTTACACAAGTTAACAATGTTGCCGCCCTTCTCTTCATTCTCCATTCTTCTTCTTCTCCTCCTCCTCCTCCTCTACTTCCTGTTGTCATGGATTAGTTGGCATGGCGACGGGACGGTGCCCGGCTCCTCTGTCTCTTCTGCGTGACTCCGTCCGTGTCTTTGATGAGGACTCGAGAGGTGGGAACAGATCAAGAGATCAGCAGATTGGGGAAGTCGGGAGTCATAGCAACCAAAGAGCTTGTCACTACTCACAACTATCAGCTGACAGAATCCGATGGACCACAGATAGACCAGCCTATGGCGCTGGCTTGGCAAGAAGCTGAAGCACCAGTCGGGGTATCAGGAGTGGACAATCTACACTAAAACAGACGGATTTTACTATTCATTCATTTTCCATGTTGTTGTTGAGTTACTTGGAGACTTTTATCCAAAGGAGCTGACAGTGTGCACTTAAGGAGCAGGTAGCTCTCTGTGTCTTACGGTACGGTAGGGAACTGCTGAAAGACTGATGTTAATTCAAGATTCGAGATTCAAGTTTTTTTTCGTCACATACACATACAGGACATGCAGTGAAACGAAAAAAATGTCGATGCTCAGCGGAATGTGCAAAAGAAGAACACAGATAACACGAATTGAAGGATCAGAATCAGAATACAATCCAATATTTAGAGTAAAAAAAGACCAGCGGGAATGAGAAAATTAAAAAACTTCAAAGCAGTATAAAAATGTTAAAGAAATATGAAAAATATCAAATATGCGAATACCGTCGGGTTAAGCCAATACAATTAATGGCACGATGATTTTTATGAATGCAAATATTCATATTTATTTGTGAACTGATGAAGTTGCTCAATAGATTGCACTGTATATTATACAACATTTGATTTAAGGAGGCTCTGGAGGGTTTTCTAAACAAGATGGATGATTGTCTGTCCATTTATTTTGTCTTGTGGTCCTCAAATAGGATTGAAGCGTCTGCCAAATGCCCTAAATGTAAATGTTAATGTAAATATAAATGTGATAATAATACATATGGTGAACACAGTGGCTACGTGGGTCCACGCGGAGGCGAGGCGATCGCTTATCTTGTCCGACAACCACCGATTAGTTTTAATGAGGTTGAATGAATGCAGAGAGCTTTTGGTGCAGATGCTTCCTGTGTCAGACAAGTTGGCGAAGGAAGTAAGGATCACCCCCCCCCCCCCCCCCCACCCCCCTCTCTCCCCCCTCCCCCTCCCATGCCACTTCCAGCTGGGTTCCGACAGCTCACAGCAACACCCATGGACATGCTCAGTGACATTCTCCAAGACAAAGGGATGGGGGGGGGGGGGGGGTGGGGCTTAATGCAGGACGGAGGCCAGGCTGTCTGGTGCAGGTAATCCTCGTGCTCGTGGGCCGAAATCAAGTTTTCAGTCAATCATCCCGAGCCAACATTCCGCAAATACCGGACCTCCCTTCCCTTAACTTGGGAAACTTGTCCGATCGGGGTTGCAGGAGAGCAGGGTGGTTCTGCACAGGCTGCCTGGAGACAGCATCGACTGCATGCTTTTCCATTGGTCCATAGTTCTGTCCTTTCTTCGTCTTATTATTAATTATAACTAACAAGAATTAGACACTATCTATTTTTTTATCAAGAATCAGAATCAGAAACACCCTTATTACCTAGTTTTTACAAACAAGGAATGGTGCTTTTGTGAATAGGCGCATAACATTGAACATTAACAATGTATAATATAGGAACTTCTAAAAAAATTCTAAAAATATCAAGAAAAAATAAGCCACACAAAAGTGCAATTTAAGGGTGTGCGTTAATGTGCGTGATGTAACACAGTAGTGTCCATGGGGGGTGGGAGTCAGTGGGGGTAAAACGTTAATATAACCCTAACTGCTCCTGACGTGTTGGTTGTTACCTTGCATGGTTGGCACCGCCGTCGGTGTATGAATGGGTGAATGTGAGGCAATACTGTAAAGCGCTTTGGATAAAAGCGATATATAAATACAATCCATTTACCATTTAGCACGATGACATCTCCACCGCTGAGTGCAGTGTGAGCAGACATAGTGATCTGAAAAACGTGGGGATTTGGTTTGTGTAAATCAGCCTGATTCTGGCACGGTGTTTTGGGCACAGAGACCAGTACCATCTGCCTCTGCCATTTTGGTTGTCTCCCTCTCAACCTGCTGGTCACTACTAGTAGCGCAGCTCCGAGAAAAAATGTGCACCCAAACGCTCACACACACACACACACACACACACACACACACACACACACACACACACACACTGGCTTTTTTCATTTTTTATGATAACACAAACCACATGCATATATATATATATATATATATATATATATATATATATATACAATACACTCAGGGGAATATATACTACATACACTTGCGTACATGTTCCGATACGTGAGCCAGGAGGACGGAGGGGGAGGAGAGAGAGGGGAGGGGGAGGGGGAGGGGGAGGGGGGTATCTCGAGTCTAGAAAATCTTTGACACTAATTGGAACTGGAAATATTAATTGAGTACAGGTATAACATACACCCCCCCCCCCCCCCCCCCTTCTGAATAGCTGACATTCTACCGTCTATCTCCACCCTCACCCCCCCACACTCATTCTGGTGTTACGCTGAGCCAGCCTTTGGGGGGGGGGGGGGGGGGTAGAGCTGTTGACGCTGTGAATTATATAGCATGACTTAGGGGGTATTTCTGCACGCCGCCGTGCGTACAGACAGCCACACAATGGCATCCATTGATGGCCAGACTCCTGCCTGTGGGGGGTTTACAGGGAGGTCACGCCGGGGGGGGGGGGGGGGGTGTGGTGGATGAGAAAGCCGATCGGGAATTCATTTTCACGGCTAATTGTTGTTAATTCATATGATTCACTGGATGAAAAGCCACCAACTGCTCTCCTAAGAACTTGAACCTCAAACAGTTTGGTTTTATACTCCAGGGGATTTTTGTGCAAGCTTTGAAAGCATCCCAGTGCTCACAATGAACACGGAAAAGAGCAAAGCGTCCGTGCTGTTTCATTACCCGCCACATTCCGCAAAATTGAAACCCTCAGCAAACGGCAAATTAGCCGAAACTATGTGTTACATGCAGCGAAGATATGCTGGCAGATCTCTTGGCTGGAGAGCCCCCTTGTTATTGGCTGTTCGGTGTAAAAGTACCAGTTGCCAGTACCTCTCAGTGACTCTCCTCCCCCGCTAGAAAATATGATGCACTGAAAAGATTTACATTTTCATTTATTCATTACAGCAGAGACTTGTAAATGGATTGCATGTATTGGTATATAGCCAGAGCAATTCTGCTGCTAAACACCACATCTAAGTAGCTTTCCAGGGACTCCTCCAAAGGACACAGGCAGTTGGTGTTGAATATGCTGGTTTATTGTAGATTGTGGACATGTAGAATGAAAGAGCAGATGCTAGCGTTCCCTGAGTGTGTGTGGTGATGGCTGGTTTAACCTGAGGGCCTCGATTCGGCACTGCACTACAGGTGTGCAGCTCCACCCATCCCCCAGACTCTTAATCAGCCAGGGCCAGGTGCCAGGCTGCTTAAACCAGCCACCAACCACACACACACACACACACATACTTCACAATAGCCCTTAACAATATTACCTCACATTCACCCATTCATACACACATGCATACGTTGGGGGCAAGGCAACAGCCAGCTCATCGGGAGGAGCAGTTGGGGTTAGGTGTCTTGCTCAGGGACACCTCGACACTTAGCTGGGTGGAGCCTCGCTAAGTGTTGACAGACAGCCAGTCTACCTCCACTGAGCCACTGGTAGCCCTTACTTACTTGTGTCTGAAGTGACTTACTAGCGAGTCTGAGAGCAATCAAAATACAATCAAAGAGTAAAAACGATAAAAATGTGAGATTTAGCATTTGAGGAAATGGACAGATGAGCTTAAAAGATTTTCCATTTTCAGCCCATATCTCGTGTTTAGATGTTTAATCACAAGTGTTTTATTTATCTGTGTCTAACGAACTACTACATCAATACATAATTAAAATAAACACATTTGGTGGAGACACATACTCAGCTTGGTGCTCACCACTCCAAAATTGCGGCGGTTTCCATTTTCATTGCAATGCGTTCCATTCCACTGCATGAAGTCCAGTCATTATTTCATCATGCTCTTAATAATGGTCTAAAAATACATTTTGAAATGAAACATTTTGAGAATGGCCACGTAATAAATCAATTAGCATTCTGTGAAGGCCGAACAATTCCAAACAATAACCAACAGTGTGAACAGACACGCCAGCAGGGACATACATTTCAATGGCGATAAATCCTTCACAGATGTTTTTGTTTCACTAATTGTTGCAAAAACATTAAATGGTTCTACATACTCAACTTAATCATTACTTGTCGTCTGACAGGCTATTGAAATATGTTGTCTTTCCTCAAATACTGCTTTGCATTGTTTTTGGGTAAATAGATATATTAAAGGAGATATCAATTGCCACAAGGTGTGGATTCAGCATCATTGCAAGCCAGTTCACAATTGCCATGGACTGACCATCTATGAATCACAATGGAATGCCACATTATGTAGTCCTAAAAAATCCCCATGTGAATCTCCACACGCCTAGTGTGGATTAGCACTCACAAAGTGGCGCACGTGGTGGTTGGTCATATGACCTACATTACTCAAGCGCATGGAGAGAGAGGAGAGCTGTGAACGGAGGACACACGCTTGGCCACCACAGTTCCACTTCCCTTCAACTGCACACTTCCTGGTTTTGGTTTTCCTCTTTCCTCACACTGCAGTCATTTAAGATTTCTCCTCAGTCGAAATATCACTTCACTAAATCGACACAGTGTTGGTTGAGGTACCGTTCTCCACATCTACCAGGCTTTTGGGGCATATTCCTGAATCAGAGGATCAATCGCCCAATCACTCGATCCATCCGTCCAGTGAGATACAAGATCCGTCTGCAGGAGGATCCTCATCATCATCATCATCATCATCATGGTGTGTGAGGTTCACCTTCTCCTCATGCTCCTCCTCCTCCTGCTGACTCCATCCTTCACCTCGGCGGCGGTCAACTTGGACGTGTGCGACGTCCCCACCCTGCTGGGCGGCGACCTGACCCTGCCGCTGGACCACAAGATGCTGAACCACGGCAACTCGCTGCGGTGGACACACAACAACACGGTCATCTTCTACCGACAGGCCAGTGTGGTCCGCACGGGGCAGGAGACGGACGTCAATGCAGATGGATCTCTGCTCCTGCGCAACCTCAACTTCCCCAGCGCGGGCGTCTACACGGCCGTCGTGGTCAACGGCACGGGTGTGCGCGTCAACGGGTGGAGCGGGCGCGTGTGTGTGCTGGAGAATGTGATCAGGCCCAAGCTGACGTTTGCTTGTGCGTACAACAGCGACGGTTTGGTGACGGCGATGCTGAATTGCGACGTTCCCAACCTGAAGGACGTGGACTTCTCATGGTTCCGACAGGACCTGCCCATAAATGCGGCATCGGCACGTGTGCTGAGCGTGCCTTTGTCCAAGAACGACGAAGTATTTAGCTGCAGTGTTCGAAACGCCATCAGCCGAGAGAAGAGTAAAGATGTACGGGTCAAATGTGAGCTGCCGCCACAATCTCCTTTGGCCCTTTACTGCTTTAAAGCTGGCACAGTCATGGTCGTCGTGGTGGTAGGAATCGCCCTGATTCTGCTGCTCCTCATCGTCACCCTCGTCTTGTGTTACCGATGGCAGAAGCAGGCCAAGCCGGAGCGCCGGACAGATCTCGCCATGGACGAGATCTACACGGACCTCTGCAGGACAGACAGTGTCAAATTGGAATACGGAATAATTGGTCCTGGGCCCAGTCCTGCACCCAATCCTACACCCTCTTCCACAGCCTATGGCCAAGCTCTTCTGTCTGTGGCCCAAGAGGATTGTAAAACCACAGCGGCCGAAGGGACCCAGCAGTCATACCCGGTCCCTAAGCCCAGGTCAAACGTCCTGCACACCGCTGAGAAGGGACAAAACGGCCTCAACGCTGAAATGTCAAAAGGTGGTGGTTTTGATAATGATGACATTCTAACCCACGGTGTCCTACAGTAAGACACTTACCTCTTCTAATAGTTTTTGTACTGGCTTATGTGCGATTGATAGATAGATAGGAAATGATTTGGGTTGTGATGTGTTTCCTTAGAACAGCGGTTCCCAAACGTTTTAGGCCACACACCCCCTTCTACATCCCGACCGGGTTCACGCACCCCCAATCCCCCACACCTTCAAAAAAAACAAAATGCAACAGAGCCTATTTATAGCCTCATTAAATGCATCATCTTTAATCATGAACACATGATCAGAACACACAGAACTAAATAATCAAGAGATCTCAACAATGCGCTCTCACATTCGAATGAAACTGAAACACTGCAACAAAGTTTTAATACATTTCAGTTCCACAAGGAACACTTTTAAAGAGCAATAAGGATGGCGAGGACACATGCACAGGCTCAGAGGCAGATTGCATCACATTTAATTTACAATTAACCATACATAGCGGTTACGGAAATGATCCCAGTCCCAATCCCAGTCTGATGCTCACTCTCTCTGTTCCTCTCCTCTTTTCTGACTTTACGACTCTTTAGATGTCCCACCTGACATTTTCCCCGATTTCAGCCAGTTTCGCATATTTGCATGAATGTTGCTGAATGAATTAAGTTAGCTGTTAGCTGAAGTTAGCTGCACAAGCTAGGCAAGCTAGTGTCTACGTAAAAGACAATCTGGCGGCAGGAGCTTAAGTGCATTTCGGGTACATTTATTTATTAAATTGTACGTTTTAAATGTTAAATCTTACAAAGGGGATTTTTATAATTCATGTTTTTATTTTGTGAAAAATCCCACTTAAATTTTTTTATTTTTATTAACCATTAGACCACCATAAAATGTTTCCTCTCATGCACCCACTAGAGGCAGCTCCACACTTTGGGAATCCCTGCCTTAGAACACCGAACTAGTGTTGTATCGTATATTTGATTGAAATAAACAAAAGTGCTGCGAAAACAAACAAACATCATCAGTAATCAGTAATCATCATATAATCTCAGCATTTAGAGAAATGTTGATAAAGCCACACAATCAAAACCCATATTCTTAATCATATTTATATGGAAAACTACAATAAGTAGCTTATCTGAGTCCAGCCTTAAATCCTTTGTTCCACCATAGATGCCAGCATTCTTGCGCTTATTAAAAATGTGCTTGCTTGCAAGAAGTTATTAAAGTGGAAAAGGGGAACTCAATGGAGGAAGAGCTTAGCCGGCGCAAATATCTATTATCTCTGGTGGGTAAACGGTAATCCGCACATGAAAGTGTTTACTGTCTGGCCTAACCCTGTGTGACAGGGTTATAATGCAGTCCCCCCCCCGAGCACTGCTGCCTGAAACACACATCCCAATGTCATCTTTTGTCGGGGGGGCCCCCTTGCGCCCGCCGTGTACCGCTCTCACTCTCGCGTACACGGCTGCAGTTCCAGGCCAGCCGGCGGGGGGATTAAGGGAGAAGAAAAGCAGGGTATCTCAAACAATGGCCCGTCCTCCTCCTCGTAAGACTTGACAGATTCACTTGGCGTCCGGCCACCTCATGGGGCCAACGGAAACACTTTGTAAACGGTGTGCCGGCGTTTGGGAGGAGGAGGAGGGCGATGGGGGCCATGAGCGCCTGCACGCGTGTGTGTGTGTGTGTGTGTGTGTGTGTGTGTGCACGCGTTGGCACGTGTGCAAACACACACACACACACACACACACACACACACACACACACTCACAGAGATCACAGAGTCTGAATGCAGCCATGTCGATGGTGCAGTTTAACACGTTATGATAACAGGTTCAGCGGCCTAATGAAACACACGTCATGTCTGCCTTGCCCACTCCTGCAAAAGGAGGAGAGATGAAGGAAATACTGGAGAAATGTGTTTAATCAGTGTGCTTGGGGAGGGATGGCGGCCCGGAGAATGCAAGTCTATTGATCTTCCGAGCGCGTGGCATGTGTACCCAGGAAAAGGGATCAACTGCTGTACGCCGTGGAAAGTGTTCTACGCTGCTCACGTCGAATCGCTCCTCCTCTCTTAAGAGTTCCCCGCTTGCACTGCCAAGCCTGAGATAAGTACGCAGCAACCCATGGCCAAGCAAGCCCCCGGCCAGCCAACAGTGGCCCGCCGTTCTCATGAGAGACGCCCGACTTATAGGGGCTACGTGTAGGGTTTGTACATGTACAAATCACTTCATACAGTATGTATATTTATAATTGCCAATATATGAACAGGTTGTAATTTAACCAAAAACTGTGACCTGACTGTGACCTTCCTTGGGCCGGAAAAAAGCACCAGGAAGTGACATCTAAGCGTGGAAACGGGTATAGATGTCCGCTCTCGCTTAACTTCTACATTTTTCTACAACGCTTATTTATGATTATAACTAACGTTAGTTTATGATTGCTATTGTCTCAACCCACAAAGCTTTGCGGTCTCCTGCTCTGAATGCACAACCTTGAGCTTCTGTTCCTCAAAAGACCAAAATGTCCAAATCGGCTGTCAGTTTGTAAATTGTAAATAAATAAATTCACATGGAGAGACATCCTGTCTCTGTAATTTGTGACTTAAAATGTAGCCTTTCACAACACTCTCAGTCAGTCTTGTACATTTGCTCACCGTGACTCATTTTTTTTTTTAAATGGTGACAAAATACTTTCAAAGGCGAGAAGGTTCTTTACACACAGGACTTGAGGTGAAGCGAGCGTGGGATTGTTATTACTGTAATGTCTGTAAATCATGTAATCTGTGGGATTGTTATTACTGTAATGTCTGTAAATCATGTAATCTGTGGGATTGTTATTACTGTAATGTCTGTAAATCATGTAATCTGTGGCCTGGTGCCAGAGCTTGAGTATTAAGTTTGCACGTCTGTCTGGAGGGACGTGAACACAATGAAAGCGACTGTGTACTAGGCTGCAACAAGAGTACTCATTGCAATATTAGCCGGCGTTGCAAGCATCTAGCAGTACTCGTGATACCCTGAAATGACCTATGATGTTCGTGTACAATCTGGTGGTATCACAGTATTTCTCAAATCTGCAGTACATCATATGATATTATTTGCATTGTATGTACAAAGAATTTAGCCTTGCATGGCCTCGTGCAAGGCATGTTTTATATATTTGTATTCTATGTATATTGCGTATTGTATGATGTACATTCAACTAACTGACTTCGTAGCAACTGTTAACAAATAAAGTGCTGAGCCAAAAAGCATTGCTGTCCATTCTGACTTCCTCTGACTCTGTTTGTGTGGTCTCGCCTGCATGATGAACCAGACATTCTCTATGTAAGGCTATTCTAATGTGTTTCAAAGGTTTTCCCGTCCAAATTAACATTGTCAAGGAGACTTGTACAATGTGTACAATCCTATTTTTAAAACCTATTCTTGAACCACTCCGTGATAGTTTGCTTACAAGCAGATTGAGCAAACAACTCTTAGTTTTAACTGGATTCTGTCAGCCTACTATGTGAATGGTTATATTTTGGTACATTTAGCCTACCTTTATTTATTCAGGGGGTCTCACTGGGCTGTTTCTCAAATGGGGGTACGTGTGCCCCTCGGGGTAACAACATTTCTTTTTTTAAATTGTAAAATAATTCCACCAAGTAAATGAATGAATACCCCTTTAATAAAATGTAGTAAATCTGAATATAGGAACACACTTTTTCCAATCAGAGCACATCACTTGCCATTATCATCATCACCATATATATCATTTTATCTTTAAAGTGGTACTTGGTTGAAAAACATATTTTAGACAGGGAACATTAGTAAAAAATCTGTTTCAGAACCACTGGGCTACATCGAGCATTTTGCTCTCATCTCATCGGATTCCCACTTCCATGCAGTCCTCCTCGGCGAGTCCAGGAGGAAGGGGAGGAGGCAGGAACACTTTCAGACCAGACCATCTCAACCGGGCCCAGAACAAACATCTCATCCTAATGCCTTGGCAGCTGCTCCAGACCCGGGGGGGGGGGGGGGGTTTGTCTTTGGATGGGGAGAGAGGAACAACAGACCTTTGTGAGTGGAGTGCAGAGAGACAGACCTAAACGCTGCTGTCTTTTGTAGTCCCCTGGAGGAATGCGACAGCACCGAGAGGTCCAAGTCAGCAGGAGGACATACATCCCTTTTCTCAGCACACACGGCGCTCAGCGGCCAAGAAAACCCACCGAGACCACAGTACTACCAACAAGGGGGGGGGGGGGGGGGGACAGTCTAGTAGTGGTTAGGATTCTGGAGTCTCAGCAGAAAGGTTCAGAATTCGAACGCCCAAATTCTGTCGTCTAACTATAAGCATCCTTGAGTCAGATGCGTCACCCCCCCTACCTGCTCGTTAGCCTCATTACATTGATCTGGACTACATGGCCGCCGACGCACAGCTACAAGGCTAACAAGGCAGCAGCGGTGGTGGTGGTAGCACTGCCCACTAGTACCACGGTGTCTGCCACCAAGAGTGTCATCGCACAACATCCAAGGTCCGAGGTCTGAGGTATTGCCCTGTGAACTCCTGTCCTCCATGAATGCATTGTTTGTTTTCCCTCCAGGTGTGTGTGTGTGTGTGTGTGTGTGTGTGTGTGTGTGTGTGTGTGTGTGTGTGTGTGCGTGTGCGTGTGGGGAGAATAGAGCGTAAGCGCGGCCAAAAATTACATAAATGTAGAAATACAACCTTCCATCACTTATCACACATTTATCTCAATCTTAATGTATCACACATGATGCTACTGTTGGGCACAGCTCAAAGATAATTCCCCTCAAACTCAAATCTAAATCTCAACGTGTAGACATTTGAATCCAGGTGAGTTGAGGTCTTAGCATCCAGGAAACCCACAACCTGTCCAAGACAAACACACAATCCTCATTCCTCTCACACACTAATCTTGTTGGAGCTCCCACCTGAGCGGTAAGTAGACACAATACACTCATCAACAGTTTCACTGGCGAGACGAATGAGAGGATAGGTAGGTGCCTAACACACATTTAAAAATCGACGTGTGGGTGGGTGTGAGTCCCACGGGCTATTTGTGGACACAACCGCACTTGTTGGATTTGATCCTGCTTGTTGTTTCAACTTCTGGGAAAAGGCCGGGGCCACCACTTTCCCACTCCAAACTGACGTCCCCGCATACCACCATAATTGACTTTTGCGCGAACTCACAGGACTTCTGTCATCGTGCCGACTGAACACCATCACGTTGATGGCTCCACTTTATTTGTCTTTGTGTAATTTTGGAATGTGCACATTTATAACGGCCAAAAAGCGCGAGGGAGCCGCAGCGACGTCGAACTAACGGCTTGTTGTGAACACAGTGTTTTGAATTCCAACCGGTGTCCTTATATAATTCGTCCGAACGAAGATTGAGCGGTTCAGCGTAAATCTGCGCGCACGTTTACAAATTCAGATGAGCTAGCACACAGGCTACCGGAGCCCCCCGCCACCGTTAAAATTCCACGGCAAGGGTTCCGAGCAGCGGACGAGTCTAAACAAACATTCCAGGACAATCAGTGGTAGACAAAAGCCAGGGGATGAACTCCAAAGGGCCCTATCATTTCCACTCTGTAATAAAGATGCTTTTTTTTTGATCAGCCAAATTACCCAGCCCTAGCCTGGCTTGCACCTGATATAAATCAGATGGAGGGAAAAAATTCCACATCCCCACTGTAATAAGCATCTTCCCGGGATCTTGCCCGGGATCAAACACCTCATGCAGCGTTCCAGCAGACATTTGGCGTGAGTGCCGAGACAACATAAAAGATTACAACCTTATAATATACTGTATAGACGTATACATCATACAGTATACACACACACACACACACGTAGGATCTGGCACACATGCGCAGACCCTGTATCTCTGACAACAGAAGACTATTTTTCATACCATATATTTGCTTTGACAATTTGCGGACGGAGGAATTTAAGAAGATGTGGTCGAGATGGCTTCAATGCCTTCTGAAGCACCACCCGGTAGAGATAATTCGGATAGTTTGAACCTTTTGTGCAGTCCCGTGGGTCACCTCTCTTCGGAGATAAGATATGCTAAGCCTAGTTGAGCCTGCGTGTGTGTGTGTGTGTGTGTGTGTGTGTGTGTGTGAGAGACGTGTGCGTGGTTCCATGCGGGGGGGTTGTGGGGGGGGGGGGGGGGTTGGATATCATCATCCCCACAAAGACGGTGAGACATGAGAGAGGTGTAAAGGTGGGACCGACGAGAGCTTAAACAACAACAGAGTGATTTGTTTTGGCTGCGGCTAAAAGACTATCCACCGAAGCATCGGCGGAGCAATCACACAGGCTTTCTGTGTGTGTGGGCCCCCGGTGCTCCTGTAAGAGGCCCCCCTCTTAGTGTAATGGACTCCCACTGGGACAGAGGAGAAGAGCCTCTGAGTGGACAGTATCGTCTCCGGAGACACGGCTCGGAGACAAAGATTTTTGGGTTGTTTATTGCAGCCTTGGAGGCAGTGTCATAACATAGCATGTGTGGCTTCAATGAAATATGTCCGGTACTTAATGCAATACATTTATGAGCGTGCGGTACCTGCAAAAGGGGCCCCGGTGTCTTTTGTTATGGTGTTGTGCTTTTCTTTTGATTATGGACAGAGATGAGTCTCGACGGAGCCTGGAAGCCCATTGTCGCTGTCGACCACAATCGATGTCTTTTATGTGGCCCCGCGGCAGAACAAAACACAAGCCACACAAAACACCTTTAATGCGTTATTTCATTGTGCACTCTGCGCGACCCGCAGCGCTAAATCTACATAAAGCAAGGGGGATCAAAGTGTTGGAGACAGAGGAAGCAAAGAGGCATTAAACTCAAAGCAAATGATTCCCCGGTGGACTATGGGACCCCCCGGGACTTTCGGAATATATAAGTCGCACCAAGCACGCTGATAGTTAACATTGTACAGCAGGGATGAGATGATTGTGTGTTACTCGGGGAAACTGGCACGCTGTGCCAACGCACCAGTCCCACGCACCGATTAATTGGAGTTAAATCTCCTCCTTATGGCGAGTGACAGACAGCCTTCTCCTCAAAAAGGAGCATAAATAGACGGATTTGGAAGCCACACCTTGTGCCAATAAAATGTGTCACAATGAGCAGCTGGGCCACGTTCGGCTCTGGACCTGATCTCCCATATGGAGTGTTAAAACTACATTTGAAAAAGAAAAATATCATTCTGCCACAGCATGTTACAGTATATCAGAACCGTATGAGTCCCCCACACGTACAGGGTGTGTGTATACTTTATGCTATCAACCAAGCGGTTACTTATTGTGCTGTTATTTAGGTTTGGGGTCTTCGTTTGTTTAGGCTAGCGACACGGCTTGCTCAATACGTTTGTAAGATTAGAGTTGTTGTAAGTGGTAAAAGCGGAACATTTCGGGCACGTCAGCACACCGGTAATCTCGGTCTCCCCGTGCTTTTAGCTCACACAAACATTTTTCACTAATAGTAGGCCTGGTGTCCATTTTAACATTCCAGCCGTGCATCAATGCATAATATGCATCATAGTACATCTTGTATGAAATTCACCACATGACAAATGAAGTGCCAAAGTAAATGGATTGCATTTACAGTATATAGCACTTTTATCCTCAGCGTTCTAAATTTGCCTCACATTCACCCATTCATACACCGACGGCGGTGTTCAACCATGCAAGGTAACAACCAACACGTCAGGAGCAGTTAGGGTTAGGTGGTGTCTTGCTCCGCTCTTACCTCCTGAGCTACTGCCGCCCAAAGTAACAGAGAATACTCGATTGAACGTGTGTGCATGAAGTGGGGTTGCGTTTAAGTGCACTTCTGGAGGGGGGGCGGGGCCTGTGGGGTGGTGACGAGCTGTCACACTCATCGTGTTGTGGTTGTTGAGGTCCTGAAGGGTCTTTGTCTCCTGGGCTGGAGGGCCGTCAGCCACTAGACAGACCAGCGCGGGACAACAGGCCCTCTCAACAGCACTCACGCTCACGGACGAGGAGTGAACTTCTGTGTCTGTCTGCCTGTCTGCCTGCCTGCCTGTCTGTCTGTCTGTCTGTCTGAGCATGTGCAGTGAGGTGTCTTCTATTTAATACACAGTACACGTGTACACGTGTACACACACACACACACGCACACAGACACACACACACACACGCACACACACACACACACACACACACACAAGTCCAGACAGGAAAACCCTGACTGGGACACAATTGGCTCCAAAATCCAGAGTGTTCCACTTAAAACTCTCTACCGTTCATTTTATTAGTATGGCGAGACAGTGCGGGAAATAATTGTGTGTGTTTGTATGAGTGTGTGTGCATGTGTGTGCGTGTGTGTGTGTGTGTGTGTGTGTGTGTGAGTGGTAGAGGGCGGTTTGGGAGAGGTCTTTTCACATAAAAATAGGGTCAAACATGTTAACACACGGTGTTAATATAATTTTAAGTAAATGTCCACGGAGTGGACAATGTTGAACAAAACAATCCATTTACATTACTGTAGGTAGCCTATCCTATACTGTCGCCCCTGACAGCAAGTCCAGAAAGCAGAACCGATTATTTGGTCACAGTGGCCACAAAAAGCTGTCAGGGGTCTGACGGATGAGAGTTAACCTTGTGAAAAGTCAGGTTACAGATCACTGCAACAGGGATTTAAATCCTTCCAAATGCTCTTACCTAGCACTCAGAGATAATACCTACACAGTCTTGAGTCTTGAGGCTGTGGGTTGGGTGACTAACACAGCCCAAGATTTGTCTCAATCTGACCCCTGTTGTGGTGTCAGGGATGGAAATACTGAGGGCAACATCGACCTCCTCAGGCCGAATGGAGTACTTCTTTTGCTTTTGAAGTACTTTTTTGTTGTTAGGCTGGCAGCAGAAATACTTGTCCCTGCATGTGTATAAGAGTGGTAATAGTGATGTTGTAGCCTATAATACTGAAGTGGAGTAAGGTGGTCGTGTTTCTTAGTTTAAAAGTTAGTGACTGTACCTTACTTGGTGTGTGTGTGTGTGTGTGTGTGTGTGTGTGTGTGTGTGTGTGTGTGTGTGTGTCTACGTGCACATTTGTATGTGTGTGTGTGTGTGTGTGTGTGTGTGTGTGTGTGTGTGTGTGTGTGTGTGTGTGTGTGTGTGTGTGTGTGTGTGTGCGTGCGTCAGAACAGACAACAAAGACAACATTCTGTGCAGCGGTTTACTGCAGTGACGCATAGCGGCCTCAACAGTGTGTGTTAAAATCTCCAGATCGCCAGCAGCACGTTTGTGCACAAAGCTGTTAAAAATAATTACCCCCCCTCCCCGCTCATATAATTGTGTATATTTAGCTCGCCGGTTCCCAAACTGTAAAAAGATACACAAATGAATGAATAATGCATGTTTCTAGGCATGTCTGACATTTTGCTTGTTTTTTTTCTCTTGCTCCTTTTTTCCAACAGACAACTACCTGTCCTCCCTGTTTGCAATTCTGTTTTCCGTGGCGTGGTCCGTCTCCATGGAAACCCAACGTAATGAAATTCAGGTCACTCATCACCTCACCTATGACCACATCATAGCCTCACGTCAGTAGCGAAAAACAGAGAGAGAGAGAGAGAGAGAGAGCACTAGAAACACTAGAAAACGTCGACATTACAATTGACATCACACAAGATCGGGTCCATTTCATGTCAACGATAACCGACTTCAAACCACTTCAAGGTCTGCATCTCAAGTCGTAGGTTATCAGTGCTGGAGACCTGGCTTCCAGTTCCCCTGTTGCCCATGTCAATATTAACATGCCACCATGGTGAAGCCGTTGTCTCTGTGTCGTAGCGGAGGGTGTTGTATAGGCTATCAAGAGACCTGTTTTCAAATCCCTCCTATATTCCAAACCTAACAGAATGATGGTACTTTGGAACATTGTCACATTTTAGGATTTAGGGTTCGCTTTCAGGCTTAGAGTTTAGTTTTTAAGGTCTATACGGTTAGGTTCAGGTCTTTTGGTTCGAGGTTTATGGTTTCCTCTTTGGGTCATGTTTTAGGGTAAGTATTTGGGTTAAGGTTCAGAGGGGGAATAGAGTTCATACGGTAATGCTCAGTGTGGCACTCTCAAAGAAACAACTGGTCCCATCAAACATGGTCTGGAGCTGTATCTGCCTGCGGGGAATTCAATCTTCTGCATTAACTGGACAGCACACACCTCCAGTTGTGTCACACCAGTCTCTCTCTCTCTCTCTCTCTCTCTCTCCTCTCTCTCTCAATCTCTCTCTCGCTCTGTGCCACCACACCACACCACAGAGCAGAGAGATTAGCAATCAACACACACATGATTTTTAGTAATTCTCTCCTCTCCTTTTGCTCCATTCATGTTTCCTGTTTTCCTTTTCTCCTCCTTCTGTTCCTGTATTTTTGTAGGAAGATATAGAAGGCAAGGGAGAGGGCATTGGTTGGGCACGGACCGAGGTACGAGGTAGGTTGTAGGTTCGAACCCTTGGATCAGGCATTAATTGCGCGGCAGTGAACTGTCCAGTGTTCACACCGTGGCTGGAAAAAATAAAATAAACCCCATCACACATCCAGCTACAGCTGTTACAAAACAGACAGGCCCCTCACTCTGAGACACGTAACATAATACTGAAAAATGACCTCATTCCGCCTCATCCTGTGACAGTCAATGGAGTGCTGCTCCATCCAAAACATCGGAAACATTGCGTAATGGACTTCCCGGCAGGCGTTTATGCACTGTTACTCAAAATACAGACGCTCCCAGCTGGCAGCAGGGACACGGGAGATGGGATCCAGTAATCCGCTGTCGTCCTCGCGGGGAGTGAAAAGGTCACGGTGGATCACAAATTGAAATGTACACCCGCAACTTTTAAAGGCCAACTGGTTCGCTGTGCAGCAGGTCCTGTCTTTTGGAGAGTGTGTGTGTGTCTGTGTGGCTATTAGATGGGGCTTAAGAAGTAGAATGCAAGTACTTAGTTACATTAAGTACTCCAGTAGTTATGTAGTTATCTGTCCTTGTAAAAATATGATTGTTTATAATGACTTCTCTCTTGTAAGATTATATGACTGCTGCACACATCGTTGTATAAACTGGTTTTCTATTGTAATGTTGTCTAACAGGCTAACTGGTGTGCTCGAGCGCTTTCAACACCATAAAGCCTGCCCTGCTTGGGACTAAGCTACTGGACATGCAGGTGGACGCTCCACTAGTGGCCTGGATTACTAACTACCTCACAGGTCGGCCACAGCATGTGAGGCTGCAGAGCAACATGTCGGACACTATAGTGAGCAACACGGGAGCACCTCAGGGGAACAGTCCTGTCTCCCTTCCTGTTCACACTCTACACCTCAGACTTCAGATACAGCTCACAGTCCTGCCACCTGCAGAAGTTTTCGGATGACTCTGCCATTGTGGGCTGTATCAGAAAGTGGCAGGAGTCGAGTACAGG
>PIJE02000149.1:0-7500 GCA_002895965.2 Coryphaenoides rupestris
TGGCTGTGCGCTGGAGGGTCTGGGCGCTTTTCAATTTTGAAATATTAAAATCAGAAATTCGCTTGGGACTAACTTTTCTATTTATCTTTTGTTTCATTGTTTGTAATAGAAGACATTAGGGCTCTTCTAGCCTACTTCTTGTTTCTTCTCCACTTCGATTCTCCTATCGTTTACACAAAACGTCTGCCAAATGCCCTAAATGTAAATGTAAATAGTTCCTATAACTGACTTCCTACAACTTGGTCTATAGTTTGGTCCCAAAGCGGCTAATGAAAGCTACGTAAATGACACATGCAACATAAATAAAACATAAATGATTGACACTTTGCTCAGACTTCACGTGGGCTTTCTGCCCAAAAAGTTCCATATTATTACAGTATCGTAATAACTGGTCGTGATAAAAATGGCAATTTGTTCGATTTAGTTATGATTATGATTACATTTGCGAATATATTTGTACTTTTTTACATATTGGGGGAGGGGGATTGTGAGCACATTTGAACAAGACCAATATATTATGAATATGGCCCTGTCCCTCATTATTAGCGTTTTAACCCTGGTGTCAGTGCAAAGCATTTAGTCTTTCCTTTGAGTATGATCACATGATGTACAGCGTGGTTCTGAGTGTACCATGAAACCACCGTTGACGTCACACTCACGTGCTTACATTGAGGCTCTCGAGACGACCCCTAGCTCTTCCAGACACTACGGTCGGTAGCGGCACTTGCACCACGGCCCCTTGACCCTCACATCTCCCGCACACCACCACCACCACCACCACCCCCGCCTCTTTTATAAGCATGTCTGGCTTTCATGTGCTCCCCAGTTCACCCAGTGCGCTGTGCGCTTTTAAGAGGAAACTTTTGATGTTTCCTGCCGTTTCGGGTTTCTCTCGTCTCTTATTCAATTCCAGCTCTATGGCAGGACCTCAAAAAAGTACTCGCAGCTAGGCAATAATAACTGCACCTCGCCGTTGCCATGGCAACACCTTACTTTTAAAATAGACCTTGAAAGAATGGGGTGAAAAAGTTAAAATACGGCCTTTACTGAAGAAAGCTCAAAGTGCACACCTCCGCAAAGCACCTACTAAAGAGTACTTAGGGTTGGATACGCAGGCATCTCGCGCATTAGGCTTAGAAGAGCCATAAATGGTGGCAACGGCACATTTTCTAATGCATTTTAGATATAATATATCCCGCGTCTCTCCGTGTTGGTCCGGGAGGGGGAGAGAAATGAATAAATGAGCGCACCTGGTTGAGTGTAATTATTGTAAAGTGCAACACATGCAGTCTGTTTGGCGCTCGGCGCGGCCGATAAATCCTGGAATGGTTCGGAAAAAAACTAAAGCGTAGAAGCAAGCGGGAGATCTCAGGAGGAAGACAGGCAGCTTAACAGATTGTATGATAACAACAATTGGGCAACACCTGAAGTAAGTCTGGGAAACACACTGCAATGGCTTCTTCTTCTTCTCTCTCTGATTTCTTTAACGGAGCTCCTGTTGGGGAGCGGCCCAGTGTTTGAACTTGCGGTTCATTTGCTTTGCATTGTCCTCTCTGTATCTCTGCCTCTCTCTGTCTCTCTCTGCCTCTCTTTCTCTCTCTCTGCCTCTCTTTCTGCTCTCTCTCTGCCATCTCTTTCTGTCTCTCTTTCTCTCTCTCTCTCTTCTCTCTCTGTCGCTCTCGCTGTCTCTCTCTGTCTCACTGTCTCTCTCTGGTCTCTCTCTCTCTCTCTGTGTCACTCTGTCTCTCTCTCTCTCTCTCTCCTCTCTCTCTGCGCTCTCAGTCTATCTCTCTCTTTCTGTCTCTCTCTCTCTCATCTCTGTCTTCTCTGTCTCTCTCTCTCTCTGCCTCACTATGTCTCTCTCTGTCTCTGTCTCTCTCTCTCTCTCGGTGTCACTCTGTCTCTCTCTCTCTCTCTCTCTTGCGCTCTCAGTCTATCTCTCTCTCTGTCTCTCTCTCTCTCATCTCTGTCTCTCTGTCTCTCTCACTCCCTCAGAGTGTCAACGACGGGAAAGACTTCCATTTCAGTTCCTTCCCCGTGTGTTTGACAAACAGACTATTTTACAGGTAAGATGGAAAACAACACTCAGACTCATCGAACTTGGTGGCGAAACACAAATTCGCTCTCCACGCTTTCGGCGCGGTGATATAAGCATCAAAAAGGGAGAGAGAGAGAGAGAGAGGCGACGAGGGAATGAGCGGCGGTGATGCGCTGATGCCGGCGCGGTGGCGGTGGCGGCGGCGGCGGCGGCGGCGGCACAGACATCGTCCACCGCAGCAGTCCTGACGGAGCGCTCAGCAACGCATCACATCACACTCACACAGCATCAACACATCACAGCAGCCGCCGCTCTAATTGCCTACCGGTTGTATTTCATTTCCGTCATTTCCGGAGCCACGGCGCGACCCACATACACGTGGAGAGATCCGTCCGTGCGTTGTTTGCCAGGGAAAAGAGAGACCGGAAGCTGTAACTAGTCTGCGGGTAAATCCTTTCGTGCGCGACACGTATATCAAGGTGGATCATGGATTAGAATGCCCCCCACACCCACCCACCCCCCCCTGCAATGTGGCAGCGACGATGGAGATTGCCTTACGTGAAGCAGGAAATTAATCCACATCAATGTTTTTATTGTGAAACAATTGCTTGTGTTGTACGCCCTGTGTGGTCTGTGAAGCCGGTGTTTAATCAAAAAGGCCCATTGCGCTGTAATTGTGTTATTATGACGACCACGGCTGCGCACACTATATAGCGTTCATAGGATTGCGCTTGGCGGTTAAATTGGCCAGGCATGACATGAGGAGATATGGTGTAAATAGTGTTCGTTTTGACAAAATGCAGACGGCGCCTCATAACACCGGGGGGGGGGGGGGGGGGGGAAAGGGGGGAATTTACTCCGTTCACACAACCAGAGGATGTTTGATTGCATTCTATGGGTGTATTATCTTTATGTAAAACATTGGCGTCACATTTTCTGTAGTTTCAAATGGAACAACATTTCCAATTTGCTGTCGCAAATGGATACGCCGCGGACCGTGATGAGACTTATGGAAACATAGACGCTGGTAAATCTGTTCCGTAACGACATTCACTTGTACTGTGTAAACTGAGCTAGATCATAGTATGTAAAGGCCTTCAAAGGCACTGAGATATAAGCATGAAGGATATATTGAGTGAGTGACAAAAAACATTCTGTTTGGTTCTTTTATGAATTTGTTATGGGTCTACTGAAAATGTGACCAAATCTGCTGGGTCAAAAATATACATACAGCAACATGAATGATCAATTTAGGTGAATGTTGTGTCAATCAAATTATCTTAACTTCTTGTGAGTGATTATGATTGACTACAGCTGGTGATTTCTCTGATTCCATTTAAATATGACTCATTTAGACTCAGACACAAACACTACAATGGGAAAGTCAAAGGAGCTCAGCACGGATCTGAAAAAGCGGATCATTGACTTGAACAAGTCAGGAAAGTCACAAGAAGGAAGCCCTTGCTCCAGAAGCGGCACCTTAAGGCTAGACTGAAGTTTGCTGCTGATCACATGGACAAAGAAAAGGCCTTCTGGAGGAAAGTTCTGTGGTCAGATGAAACAAAAATGGAGCTCTTCGGCCACAAAAAAGCATGGTGGTGGTAGTATTATGCTCTGGGCCTGTTTTGCTGCCAATGGAACTGGTGCTTTACAGGAAGTAAATGGAATAATGAAGAAGGAGGATTACCTCCAAATTCTTCAGGAGAACCTAAAATCATCAGCCAGAAGGTTGGGTCTTGGGCGCAGTTGGGTGTTCCAACAGGACAATGACCCCAAACACACATCAAAAGTGGTAAAGGAATGGCTAAATCAGGCTAGAATTAAGGTTTTAGAATGGCCTTCCCAAAGTCCTGACTTAAACCCCATCGAGAACATGTGGACAGTGCTGAAGAAACAAGTCCATGTTAGAAAGCCAACAAATCTAGCTGAACTGCACCAATTCTGTCAAAGATTCAACCAGAAGCTTGTGGATGGCTACCAAAGCACCTAATATTAGCATTGCTGTATGTATATTTTTGACCCAGCAGATTTGGTCACATTTTCAGTACCCAAAATAAATTCATAAAAGAACCAAACTTCATGAATGTTTTTTGTGACAAAGAAGTATGTGCTCCAATCACTCTATCACAGAAGAATAAGAGTTGTAGAAATGATTGGAAACTCTGGACTGCCATGACATACATGTTGTTTACAAGTGGATGTAAACTTTTGACCACAACTGTAGTTCATCCAATTATAAGTCAGTGACAGGAGATGGTTACCGCAGGCCTTCGACCACTTCCTCTTCTGCATCAGTATTTCAGACTCGTAGCACAGGGAGAGAGTGTGTTAATATGGCTTTAATGAGGAGGAGGAGGAGGAGGAGGAGGAGGGTGGGCAGTACCAAGCAGTGTGTATGTAGAGCGAATTTGTGTTTCGCCACCAAGTTCGATGAGTCTGAGTGTTGTTTTCCATCTTACCTGTAAAATAGTCTGTTTGTTTTGGAACTGAAATGGAAGTCTTTCCCATCGTTGACACTCTGAGGGAGTGAGAGAGACAGAGAGACAGAGATGAGAGAGAGAGAGACAGAGAGAGAGATAGACTGAGAGCGCAAGAGAGAGAGAGAGAGAGAGACAGAGTGACACAGAGAGAGAGAGAGACAGAGACAGAGAGAGACATAGTGAGGCAGAGAGAGAGAGAGACAGAGAGACAGAGATGAGAGAGAGAGAGACAGAAAGAGAGAGATAGACTGAGAGCGCAAGAGAGAGAGAGAGAGAGAGAGAGACAGAGTGACACAGAGAGAGAGAGAGACAGAGAGAGACAGTGAGGCAGAGAGAGAGAGACAGCGAGAGCGACAGAGAGAGAAAGAGAGAGAGAGAGAGAGAGAGAGACAGAAAGAGAGGCAGAGAGAGAGAGAGAGAGACATAGAGAGGCAGAGAGAGGCAGAAAGAGAGGCAGAGAGAGACAGAGAGAGGCAGAGATACAGAGAGGACAATGCAAAGCAAATGAACCGCAAGTTAAACACTGGGCCGCTCCCCAACAGGAGCTCCGTTAAAGAAATCAGAGAGAGAAGAAGAAGAAGCCATTGCAGTGTGTTTCCCAGACTTACTTCAGGTGTTGCCAATTGTTGTTATCATACAATCTGTTAGCTGCCTGTCTTCCTCCTGAGATCTCCCGCTTGCTTCTACGCTTTAGTTTTTTCCGAACCATTCCAGGATTTATCGGCCGCGCCGAGCGCCAAACAGGCTGCATGTGTTGCACTTACAATAATTACACTCAACCAGGTGCGCTCGTTTATTCATTTCTCTCCCCCTCCCGGACCAACACGGAGAGACGCGGGATATATTATATCTAAAATGCATTAGAAAATGTGCCGTTGCCACCATTTATGGCTCTTCTAAGCCTAATGCGCGAGATGCCTGCGTATCCAACCCTAAGTACTCTTTAGTAGGTGCTTTGCGGAGGTGTGCACTTTGAGCTTTCTTCAGTAAAGGCCGTATTTTAACTTTTTCACCCCATTCTTTCAAGGTCTATTTTAAAAGTAAGGTGTTGCCATGGCAACGGCGAGGTGCAGTTATTATTGCCTAGCTGCGAGTACTTTTTTGAGGTCCTGCCATAGAGCTGGAATTGAATAAGAGACGAGAGAAACCCGAAACGGCAGGAAACATCAAAAGTTTCCTCTTAAAAGCGCACAGCGCACTGGGTGAACTGGGGAGCACATGAAAGCCAGACATGCTTATAAAAGAGGCGGGGGTGGTGTGCGGGAGATGTGAGGGTCAAGGGGCCGTGGTGCAAGTGCCGCTACCGACCGTAGTGTCTCCAAGAGCTAGGGGTCGTCTCCAGAGCCTCAATGTAAGCACGTGAGTGTGACGTCAACGGTGTTTTCATGGTACACGCTATACATCATGTGATCAACTCAACTCAACTCAAAGGAAAGACTAAATGCTTTGCACTGACACCAGGGTTCAAACGCTAATAATGAGGGACAGGGCCATATTCATAATATATTGGTCTTGTTCAAATGTGCTCACAATCCCCCTCCCCCCAATATGTAAAAAAGTAAATATATATTCGCAAATGTAATCATAATCATAACTAAATCGAACAAATTGCCATTTTTATCACTACCAGTTATTACGATACTGTAATAATATGGAACTTTTTGGGCAGAAAGTCTGAGCACGTGAAGTCTGAGCAAAGTGTCAATCATTTATGTTTTATTTATGTTGAATGTTTCATTTCCGTAGCTTTCATTAGCCGCTTTGGGACCAAACTATAGACCAAGTTGTAGGAACTCAGTCATAGGAACTATTTACATTTACATTTAGGGCATTTGGCAGACGTTTTGTGTAAACGATAGGAGAATCGAAGTGGAGAAGAAACAAGAAGTAGGCTAGAAGAGCCCTAATGTCTTCTATTACAAACAATGAAACAAAAGATAAATAGAAAAGTTAGTCCCAAGCGAATTTCTGATTTTAATATTTCAAAATTGAAAAGCGCCCAGACCCTCCAGCGCACAGCCTTTTATTTTTAATGAAAATTGTTCTTTTCACTCAGACAAGAATCAGTCCTCAACATTTCCAAACAAATCTCTCGCTTTAAAAGTTGTGCTGAAGGATTAGAGGCAGTTTCAAGGGCTTGTGAGTGAGCTTTCAGACCCTCCACAACATTTTAATTCAAGCTACTAAAATGGCCATCGTTGTCTACGGCTGGTGGAGAAAATGTTTGAATTTGCCCATTTCCCTGATTTCCGACACCGCCGGGTAGCGGGCCCCCGAGGAGAGGGGCCAACAAAGGAGGGAAAATCTGGATTGCCGGGGGAATCTCAATGCAGCAGCTCAATGCGAACAATGAGAGTTAGCAAATGCGAAGCCTGGCATTTATCTATTATGAATATGTTTGTGATGAGAATACTGACTATTATACAGTGAGTATTAATCAACAAGTCTGGTTGTGCTGTGTGTGCAATCTCAAGTAGATAGTGTTTTCAGTTTTTTTTCAGTTCTATTTCAGTCGAGCAGTTTTTGTGGCATTTGCTCTGCGTTGCTTTCTGCTAATGCAAAAAGTTACTGATTGGATGCCAATAGGGCACATTACAAGAGCATGTGTGCAGTAATAGGCAATCGTACGAACATTTAATATAGAAGCCTATTATTACTATTAACTTTCTGTTCGTGTGTTGAAGCAGTAAACCCTTGTTTTTATCTCCAATTCCCCCAATTAAAAGAACACACTATACAATTATAACCATTATAAATTGAAAGTCTGTGCTTAATATTATCGTGAACATAAAATCAAAATGATCTACTCACACTAAAACTATCTACTGGGATTTGTGTGTGTGTGTGTGTGTGTGTGTGTGTGCGAACGGATAGGCAGATGAAATGGCGACACACACACACACACACACACACACACACACAGTTTTGCTGGGTTGTTTTTGTAGTCATTGTTTAAAAGATGATGTGAAAAATGAAAGACAA
>PIJE02000149.1:12500-25000 GCA_002895965.2 Coryphaenoides rupestris
ATTATAGTTATATAATATGCGGCTTTGGTCGGCTTGTGTCAAATGTTTGCGATTGGTCATATGGTGCAAACAATGCTCCTTTGACGCAAACACGCTCATACGTTCGATTGGGAATCTTAAGGTTGACTTAGCAAGTTGATAACCACCGTCGTGACACCGTGTTTGTTAAGCTCAGCGACGCAAGCTAACAAAAAAGAAGATGCCCTGGATACGTTCTTGTACTTGTCTCGTAGTGTAGTCCCCAGGCGAGAGCTCGCTTGACTGGGAGTTCTGGTTTAAGCTCAAGCTAGGGCCCTGGGGTGGGGGTGGGGGGAGACGGTGGAGATGCTGAGTGTATAAATCGGTGACATGTGATGGAAGCAATCTTCCGCATCAGAACACAACATACTGTTGATCTTCTGAGACGAAGTCCTTGGACACACGCGAGCCAATATTGCTCCAGATTATTGCTTTCATATACAGTAAGTAACCACAACAGAAGCAGCAGCAACAATAGCAGCCACCACAGCAGCAAGAAGAAGAAGACGAAGAAGACGAAGAAGAAGAAGAACAACAACAACAACAACAACAGCACCCATAACAACACCTTCAGAGTTCCCCGTGTAATGCATAATGATCTCATGCTAAATGGTCCCCCGGGGATAGTTTGCCTTTAAAAGTGAATTATGCGCGCGCCATTTGCAAAAGGCAGCCTGCCCAAAGCAACATTCATTTGATGGCCTTTTCAGAAATGTTTCTGCGTCAAAGTATTAGCATCAATGGCCAAATCTGCCGCGCTGTTAATGAACTCGAGTGCTGTCAGTAAACCGGCAGTGGCAACGACGTGAAATATCAGCGGGCCGAAAAAAACACGTTTTTAATTAAAGACGCTTATATAAATGAGAAATAGATGCTTTAGTTTAGAGTTACAAATAAGTGAAATGAGCTCGGGAGTAGAATCCGCAGCAGTTTTTGTAACCGAGCCCTACGCCGGGGTCTTCTCGAGCTATTCCGTCAATATCTCTATTTCTAGGAATAGCAACGCGACCGCGCTAAGCAAGCGTGCCTCCTACCAAATCACCTCTGCCTTGCATCCGTCAGGAAGTCAAACATGGTCTTTGCTGTTGGTTTATGCTATTCGCCTTTGGGGATAAGAATCTGGAGACTCCCCTTGACAACTTTAAGCGCACAACAAACTTGCGCCGCAGATTACGCCCATGAATCTGTTGAACGGCGAAAAGGGTCGCCGAGAAAAAACAAACGAAGAAACAACTGTTATATAAATCGTCTTTACTCACAGAAGCATAATGGGTTTGAATGAGATTTGAGTCAAGCGGGCCAATTATCCTGTCGAGGTGTTCAATTATCATGTATTGTTTGCGGTGTTGCCGTGTAAAACAGCCACCAGCCGTATCACATAAAACTCACGATGTGAAACGGCTTGGAACAGCGAGCAATTCAGGAGAAAATCGCTGTAGAATCGGTCGATGTGGATTCATGCAGGACTTCACTTTTTTGTCATTTTTTATTTTCTTTTTTCTCTCCACTATATACTCTTACCGTTTCCCATATCTCCCAGGGCAAGGATAGGGAAGGGATCTATTCTGGGATGGACATCTCATTCCATGGTGACAGGTGGCGACATCATGGCCAGAGATGGCCATCAATCAAGCCACCATCAGTCTGTCAGAGCCGTCACCTGATCAATCACTCTCAGGGAGAAAAGGAAAACACACACACTGAGGCGGTAAACAGGAGACTGTACGGACACATATAGTAGGAGCACTGTATATGCTGGCAGCACTGGTAGTATACTGTATATATATATACACATATATATAGTTGTATATGTTGTATGTATGTTATTTATATGTTATTCATATGTTATATATAAGTTATATTACAATATATATGTTATTGTATTGTTATTTTACTGTATTGCTGCTATCTTGGCCAGGGCTCCCTCGAAAAAAAAGATCTTAATATCAATGGCATCACCTTTGGTTAAATAAACGTTTAATAGCCCAAAAAATATTCTATACGATATGAAATACAAATATAGAGCAACGTTAGCTATCGAGCGAACAAGCGATTCACAAGTCGACAATCCAACGGGTCAAGAACAAACAAATGAATCCTTTTTCTTCCCCCTATGTGAGATTTTTCCCTCCTTTTTTTTTTTATGTGTTCTCCATTACTGGGGGGATTTCAATTAAACTGCAGACGTCCACAAGAAACACGGGTGGCTCGTGTGCGCGGCGCTTTGTGTGTTGCAAATTGGCATTCATTGTATAAATGACAGTAACAACACTGAATGCAAGACGTGTTCCCCGCTCCGGGGCGTTTAGCCTCATAAATATTCATCGTTTAAACAGTCAGCTAACGTTGTGGATCACGCTTGTGTGGTTTTTCCTCCAGCCGGGGCCGGTGCAAATCGAGTCTATGAAAATGAAAGATATTGATAAATCCGAGCTTTGCTATTAAAACCGCATGCCAGTGCGCTGGGGGAATCGGCTGCTAAAGAAGAGCACATTACTTTGAATAATGATTTGTTTACACCGAGGTTCTGCTCATTTATTAGAGTTAGTTGTAAAGTTTTTCATGATTACATTATCAACTGTGTAACTCTTTCAATCGTTAAAAAATGACGATAATGCTAACTTTTTGTTATTGCGTACGAACACACACACACTCGCGCGCACATACACACACACTCTCTCTCTCTCACACACACACACAACACGTTCTTAATTAAGTGTAAGTATGTAGAAAGCTTTGGTCAATAAAGGGGCAAATGGCAGGTGTCTGTGGATGTAATGTATGAAGCCAGTGTCGCCACTGATGTCCTTGTATAAACCATTGTATTGCAACACCTGTATGCAGGTTCTCAGTGGGGACTGTGACAGTGGCAATTAGTTGTTACTGTATACTAATGTATCCCCATTCTAATGTGGGGTGGCAGTAGCTCAGGAGGTAAGAGCGGTTGTCTGGCAACCCGAAAAGTCGCTGGTTCGATCCCCGGGCTCCGCCTAAGTGTCAAAGTGTCCCTGAGCAAGGCACCACCTAACCCTACCTGCTCCTGACGTGTTGGTTGTTACCTTGCACGGTTGGCACCGCCGTCGGTGTATGAATGGGTGAATGTGAGGCAATACTGTACAGCTCTTTGGATCAAAGCGCTGTATAAACGGAATCCATTTAATGGAAGCCCAGTTTAATAGCCCCCCTCCCAGCGGCCGGGGGCTGAGAATTATCCGGTCACTCAGTGATTGCTGGACAGTTCCAAAAGGTGAATCCATCGCGGTTCACCTCCACGATGATGATGTAAATAGCACAGCACAACTTGTCTTTGTGTCCATTTATTTATTCATGTGTTTATTTAGGAAAATACTCACCACTGAATGAGGGCTCGGCATGCGTAACGCTGAGCCAGCCGTTTGGACGTCTTCCTGCAGGGGGGGTCGCTGGTGATGTTTTCACAGAAATAACAACAATAACCGAATCAGGGAAAGAACACAATGTTTTTTTTTGTGTGTGTTTCTATTAGTAAAAAAAAGGAAAAGATGACAACAGGAAAATAAGTTAACAACAAAATGCAGTCCACCGTTCTTATCGCTCTCGGGGAAATGTAAAATTAGCTCGGGCCGCGGGAATAAATTGTCACGCCGGAGCACACAATGCATTATCCCCCCCACACCCACACCCCCCCACCCCAGCAAACAAATACATGGGGAAAGCCGTCGCACTGTAAAGCCCGACGCCACAGTCTCACCTTTTAATGCATTAAACCTCATATTCTTGAAGAGACATTGGCGCTAACAATAGACCGCCCTACAGCCCTGATTGCTTGCGGTCGCGCGCCATCCGCTCTGCTATTGTGAAGGCGAGAATTATATTCATGTGCAGTGTAATGTTTTGCCTGACAGTTTAAAAACAATAGCAAAACCTTTGACATCGGCCGATATCACTATATGTTATTTGGTAAAAATTATAATAATTAATATTAATATTAATATTGCTTGATGAATAGTTATGATCAGCTGAACAATCTTTATATATTCTGTTGTTTTGTAACTTTTGCAAATATAACCCATTTTGCCAACATACTCCTGTTTTTTTTAAAGAAGGTAAAAAAATAAAGTTGCTGGAATTGGTTTTGGCTCGAAGGCTTTGCTGGAAGCAGGGCAGAGCGTGCAGATATTGAATAGTGGATGGTGGAGCCTTACTCCCAGCAGGTGATGGGAAGTTAATTCTGAAAATACTATTATTTTTGCCTACAAACAGGGAGAATCTCTGCAGGCCTCATACTGTAGTTTCTACCGTGAGTCTTGCGGAGTTTTCAGTCGTCCCTATACGGGCTATAGGGGGTCGGGTGCAGGATGCAGAAAACACGTCTTAGGAAAACAATGCAAGCATTATGCAGAGGGAACTGACTGGATTTAAATAGTTGTTGGTGACATAATACAGTGTCTGATCTGGCGTGTATATGAACTAAATAAGCTTGGTGTTATGTTTGTTTATTCAAGAAGATTAAACGCCGGTATAGATGTTGCTGTTACCATTCAGATCGCATTATTCTGTATATTACTCTGCTTACAGTTTATATTTGTAAAGATTCCAAGAGTCATGATTCAAAATTCAAGATTCAAGATTCAAGATGTCTTCATTGGCATATGTAACAAGTACAATGGAATGCTTACTCCCCATTCACTCCTGCAGTATTCTCCTCAACAATTTCTAACAACTCTAAACAATTAGTAATAGTACCTAGTAAGTACAGTAAAAAGTACAGTAGAATGCAAAGTTTTCTTCTGAACACCATTCTTACAAACAGAAATACTAGAACAACTCTGAACAATTACTAATGTAGTACCTAGTAAGTGCGGTAAAAGTAACAAGTGACAAGTATTAATAGGTTACTCTGGCCGGTGCAAAATTGTATTCAAAGTGTCCGTGTGCAGCACAGCAACATTCTTATTATCCAGTTTATATTTGTAAGATAGAGATAATCATGCATTTAGCAGTTGCCGTGTGGGTTCTGTAGATCCCAGAATATTCCACCAAAGTTAAAAGAAATGATCCCCATTCTGCTCATACTGTGTGTGCATCACTTCACATAATGATTCACAAATGATTCAAACACGTTTCGAATGCGAGATACTGACCCCCCCCCCCCGCCCGTCTCTCTCTGCTCGATTCTGACATCTTACTACGTAACCATGGTAACCTCATCACCCCTAGGCGGTCATCGGACCTAACACCCCTCGACCGCCCCCCCCAGCCTACCCACCAGCACCCACCACTACCACCATAACCACCACCACCACCACCACCACCACCCTACCCACCACCACCACCACCACACCACCACCCACCACCACCACCCAAAAGAGAAAAACAGAAAAAGCTAACTATGTAAACCACTTTCATAGCGGGCAGAAACACCGTTCTGCGCTCGCTCCGTCTCCTCCGCCATCTTTACCCTTCATCAGTCGTCACCCAATTTGTGGGGTGTGTGTGTGTGTGTGTGTGTGTGTGTGTGTGTCCAACCCTCTCTGCATCCCGCCCGCCTGCCTGCCTGCGATGAAAGCGAGACACACCACCAAAAAGTGGGTCGCGGTGGGCGTCATTGAGATGGGGGAGATGAGAGCCACACACACACACACACACACACACACACACACACACACACACACACACACACACACACACACGCGGTTGCCTAATTGCCATTAGCAGACACCCAAATGCGACACGCGCCATCTGATCTGAATAATATTCCTCCTGCTCGCCGTGTTTCTGTTGGGGCAGGGGGGGGGGGGGGGGGGTGGCGGTCAGGGATGTCTCTCCACCGGGTGGTGATCAGCCGTGGCGCCAGGGCTCTCCTTGGCCTCATCCACACCGCCGCCGCCCGCCGCCGGCCGCCTGCGTGTCTCACCTGACAATGATCACACAAAGCTAGCATCAACATTTGTCATGCTCCATTTTTTTTATTATACTACTTTTTATTTATTTTATTTATTTATGTGTGTATGTATGTATTTATGTATTTATTTATGTGTGTGTGTATTTATATATTTATTTATTTATGTCTGTATGTATGTATGTATGTATTTATGTATTTATTTATTTATTTATGTGTGTGTATGTATGCATGTATTTATGTATTTATTTATTTATTTATTTATTTATTGTGTTTTTTTATTCTCTCGGTCGTGACGGATCGCTCACTCACTCACTGTTTGTGTTTGTGTCACTGCTGTTGTACATTAGATTACAGTTCAGCGCCGCGCTACCGGCGACGGCGGCGACAATGTATTGCATACCGTACTGTATGTGTTCGTGTGATTTCTGTTGGGATGCTTAAATGGGCCAATTACACACACACACACATGCACACGCACACACGCACACACACACACACACACACACACAGCTTTCACAGTTCACAACACATTTGATAGGCAACAACAGAGCATACCACTTAACCACTTGGTCAGGTTCGACCAACAGATCTATTGGTTGAGGGAAAGACAAATGCCAATAGACAGGCAATTGCATTTCACGCCCGTGGCTTTAGGCTGCAGTATAGAGGTATACATTAACACAAAAAGACTAAAGTTAAATACTGAAAAGAATGCCACTAATGACAAAAAAATGGGGTTAGATTTTTGGAATTTAGTAATACAACATTTAAGATTCCCAAGGAGTTAACGCTTTTAACGCCCAAATGTTTTAAGCCTCTGTTAATGAAAACAAAATGAACACATACTGAACAAACACTATTCAGTGCTTTGCCGGGTGTTTTTTTTCAATAACAATAACCGTGCCTATTTATTCTGTTCTCTGACAATAATATCTCCAATTATAGTGCGGATTTTCCACACACATTGAATTAATAAAAGTGGTTAAGCCTCGTGGATTTCCAGAAGCGCACCATGCATGCGTTAAAAGGGTTGTTGGTGGGCGCTGCACAACCACTGCAGCACAACAGACAGCAACTGGGCTGGTTTACCTCAAGAGGTGCTTTCAAAGGCTTTTATAGCTCCAATGTTGACAGAAAGTGGACAGCCATTGAATGACAATGATCTGGCTGTTTCTTGTGAAAAAAACAAAACATTTTCTAAAAATGGCTAAGCGGCCATTAACACGTTGTTAGTAATGACACATTAAACAAGTCAAAGACAAATATTTAAATCCGATTAGCGCATCATTAGTCAAGGAGTCAGCGTTGAGGGGACCCAAATCTGCTCGGGAAAAATTATCAATTTGCAAACTAATTTCCATCTATGCTAAAATATTTGTAAAAATTCACGAACACACGGGATTCGCTTTTTTCGACGTCTATGCCTATTGCATGACATTACATTGTTTTTTATTTTGCTTTTCTTCGTTACCTTTTTTCATTGGATGTAATGGCAAAGATTAGCGATGAATAAAGTATAACCATAATCATATGGACATACACAAATCTGTTGTGATATGAAGAGATTTACAGACATTTTAGCCATTTTTATGGACATATTCACATGTAGACTGGGTGGGCAGCAGCCATCCCATGTCTACTCTCCTCCTCTCCCCGGCTCCCGAGGACTTGTCATGTTGTACTTGTTATATCTGACAGTCATAATGACACAAAAAGAAAAATCACCCTCTGAAGAAGACTTCTGGTGTTTCTTTTTATCTTTTTTCCTCACAGACAAATGGTTTGTTGAATCTTGAATCTTGTTTCATCTATTTTTTCGCTTTCCTAATCCTAACCTCCTCTCTAATCCTTTCCTCCCCACCACTCTCTTCTCTCCATGTCTCCCATCTCCTCATGTCCTGGTTTCACAAATGTTATGTTTGCTTTTCATTATCTACACATTTCATATAAGACACACACACATATATATATATATACACACACATATAAGAATTTCCTTCGGGATTAATAAAGTTGTTATCTTATCTTACTTCACAGACACACCCACTCCTATCTGACTCCTACCTCAAGACACCCACTGGGACTTCTATCAATAGCCAGCTACTTTTGTACAGCTTCAGATGTGTAATTATAAATTAATGTGACAAATCCTGAATTGTCTGTGTGTCAGGGCACCGTTTATCACTCTGTTCCTCATTACGCCCAAACTCTGATCTCCCCGAACGCACCAGAGTCAACATGAAAGGAATATATGGAGAAAGATTCGTCTCGTAATTATTCATACTAATAGGAGTCAACTTGAGTCTTGAAAAATGTAAGTTAATTGAACAGAATTGAATGCGCGTGCCATGATTTTGTATAAACGCATGCATATTTATGAATCAAAGTGTTAGACCGCGCGTTGAGGTTTTGAGGCAAATTTCACAGCATTTCGGACGTGCAATTTACATACTTGGTGGAGTATGTGGAGCGGTGCTATATTTTACATTTAGTTTAAAGCAATGAAATATAGACAGTTCAGTGTTTGACATTGTGCTGACCCACAGCAGGCAAGCAACGGCTTCTGCTGGCGTACGGCAACACCGCTCGGACAAACGGTGGTAATAATAATGTCAATTATGATTTAGCTAATGGTTTTTATTTTTATTATTTATTATTGTATTATTGAGTATATTTAAATGGGGGGGGGGTGTATTATAATTACGACCCTGTCATTCGTTGCGATGACATAATTTGCACAATATGAGCCAATGTTAGGAAAATGTACAGTTAGGCCTGTGATTAACTTTGATTAACATGAGGCAGAATCAAACATCATAATGCTACGTCTTGATTACTTCATATTTTTCACGTCATAGCCGCACTGCACTATAGCTCCACGGGATTATAACGGAGTCATTATGAAGGAGGCTCGTGACAAGACTGCGTAACGACAGTAAGTGATGATGGGCAGCTCCTCATATATCAATGCAACATGTTTCCCGGATGAATAATAATGTGTCTTTCAAAGGGGTTCGGGCGGGAGAACATCCACCTGCAAATGTCAAAAAAACGCAAAAATCTGAGCAGTCGTGACCGTCAGGAATAAACAGACACGGTGTGCGTTCCGTACGTACGGTAGCTTCCACACAGCAGCGAGTCTGAAGGGAGTTGGTCACGCTCGCCGGCGCAATGTTTGCCGACAAAAGAAATGTACCACTCGAGGAAAAGCAACGTACGACTTTTAACAGCGTTTAACAACTAACAACACATTTTAGTAAAAAAAATAAATAACCGAAACATTCGCCAAGACGGGAAGGAACCGCTGAAGATGAAGTTATTTTGGGGGAAATGTCTCAAAATATTGGAGCGTCATGAAGTAAATATATTTCTGCCAACACCTTGAGTGCGAGGGAACTCCACAGAGGAGGTGTGTCTGTCAGGTCCGGCTCTCACTCCCGCTCCAACAGAACTGTATCTTGTGATGCACAGCCAAGGATCATATCGCTGTTATGTTTCTAATTAAAAGTGTCATATTCTGTCCATTATATACTCACTATATATATATTGTTGTATGGTAACACCCATTCGTCATTTGCCACCTTTTCTCCCACAGAGCCTACAAATATTTTGATGTTTTGAGAGCTTCATTAGACGGAGATGTTTACACATTATCCTACTATATGCACATTGTAGGGTGAAATAATTAAATGATAGTGGCTGACTACTCCTCATGTACTAGGATACTAGGATACTAGGAGACTTATAATGAGAGAAATATGTACCCTAGATGCAAAATATGTGCCTGCTTTTAGGGTTAGGGTTTTATATTAGGGTCAGGGTTTCATATCAGTGTGGTAGGGTTACATATTAGGGTCAGGGTTTCATAATAGCGTTTTACATTATTGTTTGGTTTTAGAGTAAGGATTTCATATGAGGGTTAGGGTTTCATGTTAGGATCCTCTATTAGTGTTTCCTATTAGGGTTTAGTTTCATGGTTAGGGTTTCATATTAGGGTTAGGGTTTCACATCAGGGCTTGGTTTTAGGGTGAGGGACTCGTATCAGGGTTTGGTTTTAGGGCTAGGGTTTCATATTAGTGCTTTATTCAAATAAAGTCTATTTCAGGAAAACTGTGAAGCCATTGGGAGGATGTTGACTGCTGCCAGATGTTCGTCACGTCGCGTAGCCTCAGTGCTGCTGCTCTCTAGACGAGGTCACACCACATCCACCAATTGTGTATCTGCAAATCATGGTTCACATAAAACCTGTTGATTATTGTTATTCGGAATTTCACACAACAGCAGCATATAGCCCACGCAGAGCTGATAAAAAGTCTATTTTTTTTATAGCGTTTAGCTCTGTTCACCCTCGTCTCCCGCTCAACACCAGTGTTTCTCAAATTGGGGTACATTTACACCTAGGGGTACTTTTATAGATGGCAGGGGGTACTCGGAACAGGAACACATTTTGTTGTTGTTAGCAATTAGCTGCTGCTACGTGCCACTAATGTGGCTTTTTCAGAGTTTCTCCAATATTGGACACAGGCAGCAATCCAGTTTATTGCAGTAAGTTGTGAATGAAATGGATATAGAGGTAACAGCTACATAACCGCACTCTTTAGAGTGTCGCGGTTATGGATGATTTAAACCGGACTCAATGCACTAAGTGTGAACCCACCCACCCAGACCTACTGCCGTGAGCGATAAACCCGTCAAACACCACCAAACCACCCCTCCCATCCACCAAATTCCAAAATAACTGGACTCTCTCACAGTGTTACCGTACAAAACTTAAACAAAGGCTCTTACGAGGTTACCAATACCTAAAATAAATTCAAAACAACCCCAACCATGTCGCCACATCCCCATTGTGCCTACCAACCTCCCCCCCCCCCGCCGTGAGGCCTTTGGGCATGTCCTGATGTGCCCTGCTGGCTGTCTGTACATTGGAGGAAGCTCAGCAGCTGGGCCCTGGGCTAGCCCTCGGTAGGGCCTCCCTCCACCAGGGAGAAGACGCGTGATCCCATGTGGCTCCTGGAGCAAAGGGTCTTCGGCTGTTGTCTGGGCTGCTCCAGGCTGGTCGTAGGGGAGGCTAGCCACAGACACCGTTGCTTGTTGCTGTCGCTGCGCTGTCCTCCACTGTCCTCCACTGGGCGGCCCCTTTGTGTCCCCCTTTCCCATGTCGGAGAAGTCCTTGTTCAGGCGCAAGTGTCGCAATTGGTTTCTGCTACACGCCACTAATGTGAATGGACAGAGCAGATGGTAGCAGCAAGCATGCTAACACTCTCCTCTAGTGTGTGTGGTGATGGCTGGTTTAACCTGCGTGCACTGATTACTCAACGCACCTCAGACTCACCCAACCCCAGACTCTAACTGGTGCCAGGTGACCGCCCTCGAACACACACACACACACACACACCCCACAATTATTACAAATTGTAAAAGAATCCCACCTTAAGAAAATCAATGAACACTCCTTTAATATAATTTAGTAACTCGGAATAGTAAATACCAAGTTCAGTAAATCTTTACAGAAGATCACATCATTGACGTTAAAGGGTCTTGGTTGAAGTACATTAGTAAAAACTGTTGAGAACCACCACTTAGAGCAGAAATAACTCATATCGTGTCATAAATTCCACACTTTTGGAGTCCCGGCCAGTACAGCACCTTACTTGAATGGTAATTTGCAGGGGATATACGCCATATATTCTCTGCGTGTACCGACATATCTTCTGTATGATACACGCCCATTGCTCACACAGCACACACTCAAGTCATATTTTCCCTTTTTTCATCCATGTTTACTGTAAAAAAGTACAAAACTATTTTTGATGTTGGCCAAAAAATAAAGAACATAAAAAAACATAAATAACAAAACTAATGGGGACTGAAATTGGTGAAAAGGTAGGAATAATATAAGAAACGTAGAACATAGAAAATCATTGTAGAATTAGTTTGAGAAAGAAGGAGAATTCACATTATCACTTGACAGCAAATTCCTTTTCAAATTCCATTTGAAAAGAGTTTCTTCAACAACAAACAGGCGCACACACACACACACACACACACACACACACACACACACACACACACACACACACACACACAACACACCCACACACACATAACACACACACACACATATACACACACACACAATCACACACACACACACACACACACACACACACACACACTACACACACACACACACACAGACACACACACACACACACACACACACATCTCAGCACACACACACACACACACTAACACGCAACACACACACACACACACACACACGCGCACATGTCGACACACGATAACATATTCACAAACACGCACACTTCCATCGTCTGTGTTATGACAGTGGTTTCTGTCGCACGGGCGGCCTCTCCGTCGATCTTACGTCAGCAGACACAAAACACATGCTCCACATATCGAGGATATGCGTAAAGAGAGTCTGTGTGCTGTGTACAGTGAGCTCAGGCAGCGCTGGTCCTCACGGCTCTAGGATTGGTTTGAGACTGTGACCTGCTGAATATGATAGTCATGTCCAGCCGTTACCTATATCCTCAGCACCTCCGTGTAACACGGAATCAGAATCGCTCGCGCA
>PIJE02000149.1:30000-32500 GCA_002895965.2 Coryphaenoides rupestris
ACACACATGTACACACACAAACAAACATCAATAAATGTTAGAATTCTTATCATTTTTCCCCCACAGTACTATAAATACACACACACACACACACACACACACACACATAATCAACCCTATCAACCACATAATCAATGGCCTTTAATGCAGAGTGCGCACACACACACACACACACAGACACAGACACAAACAAACAACATATTTCACTGTGAAGTCCATTTACTGATCAACTGAGTGATTAGTGTCCTGGCCTTGATCCATACTCTCCACAGACACCTATTGATCCCCTGCTGGGATGTGTTGGTTCGGACCCCTCATCAATAGCTTTGTTATCTACGCCTGACATGTGCTCTGTGTCGCAGCCCCCACCGTCTACAGTAAGGGTGCTGGTGGAGGGTGGTGGTGGTGGTGGTGGTGGAGGGTGGTGGTGGTGGTGGTAGAGGGTGGTGGTGGTAGAGGGTGGGGTGGTGGTGCTGGTGGAGGGTGGGGGTGGTGGTGGTAGAGGGTGGGGGTGGGTGGTCGTACAGTGGCTAAGCGTTCATGTATTTACTGTCAGAAATGATTTATGCAGAGCGTACCACTGATATCAGAAGTAATGATTTTAACAGTTTAGCCCGGAACGTATAGCTCAGCAATTCGGGGGCCCAAGGCTTATGCAAACATTTAAATATTCAATCAACTGTGTGTTTGTCTGTGTGTGTGTGTGTGTGTGTGTGTGTGTGTTTGTGCCCGTGTGTTGTGATGTCCATTTTGTTATTTCATAGGTATTGCTGGATGTCAAGTCTTACAAGATCCTTAAAAGCGATATATAAAGGCGCCACGTCGCTGTACTCAGAGGATCGTAAAACTTTAGTTGTAGAAAATAAGTGCTTCCCCCTCCTTTTCTAGATCTACCACACTTCTTATTAGTTTGCAGTGGGTTGGGCTATTGCTGTGTAAGCAGTCACCTGTCTAAGGTAGGCGAGGATCGGCACTGAAACACATGTCAGGTGTTTTGATAGAACATAACAGTGTGTTTACCTCCGCCTTCAGTTAGCAGAGGCTTCAATTTCCTTCTGCCGGCGTGTGCGACAATGACATTTGCTTTTAATTGCTCGCTGCATTTTACATTAGCCCACACCGGGAAGCTAAAAGTGAACGTCTACCGAGATAAAAGTTTTGCACCGTGAAAAGCACAACTGGAAATGGGTCTTTTGCAGCCGTTTTTCTTCTTTTCTTCCTCAACTCATGTGTGCGTGTGTTTAGACAGCACACCTGGTGGTCTGCAGGTAGCTCAGGTGATGTATACGACCAAAAGTATTCGGGCTAAAGGTAGACCAAGTTGTTGTACTGACTTAGATATCACTAAAAGACAGCTTTTACTGATCCAATGTCACGTTAAATCGTTACAACAAAGTAAGTGTTTGTGAACATAGTAAATATAGGCTATGATTCATTCTATTTAATTGATTAACTATTAATTTTTTCAAACTTTTGATTCGCAATGCATTTTGAGCAGGCAGGGGTGAGGGCATCTTGCTCAGGGTTGCCCAGCTAAACGTATACTACATTGTATGTACATGTTGTCGTACTTATTTAGATATCACTAAACGACAGCTTTTACTCATCCAATCATCACGTTAAAGTCACGTCAAGTAAAAAAGAAGCATTTGCGCCCAGTTCAACGTAGATTCTATTCCATTTTATTTAATTTGACGATTATTAACTACTTATTCATTCGCATTTTTTGACTTCCAATGGATTTTGAGCAGGCAGGTGTGAGGGCATCTTGCTATGCTTATGTTGTTGTTATTTTGAGCAACCTCTATCTTATCTTATCTTATATTAATAAAGTTCTATCTTATCTTATCTTATCTTGCTCAGGGTTGCCTGCAGGTAGTCTCCAGAGGTTGGGGTTCAGTCAAACCCAGAAGTTTTTGGGCTGAAAGTCAAACAAACAGCACTTGACTATCCTGGACTTAAAAGGCAAAACAAAGTTTGTGTGTGTTTTTCCTGAGAAACATTGCTGGAAGACAAACCCGCTGGGGTTTGACTAAGACGTGTCTTCTTGGAGGGTGAAGAGGATCTGGCACTGAGAGATATTGCAGGTGGGGGGGCCTTCAGTCGACAGCTAGCACACCAGGCCCTGTCACTGTGTGTTTAGACATCGCCTGTAATACAGACACAATGCAGACAGAACACGGAACAGAGACAGAACATGTAAGCGCCGCAAATACACGGATCAAACGCATGCAAATAAGGCCACAAGCAAGCAACACAAAGACGCTAAAGAAAAAAAAACTAAACTAGAAAGTGTGCTCAGGAGCGCACAGACCTTAGCCAATGAATCAGCTTGATAGATGTGGGCGTGTCCGTCCACACCCCACACGGCCTGCTTTAGATATTTTCAAGACAACAGCAAGTGGGTGGGGCTGGTCACCCACCGATCATCATCACCTGACAAACCTTTCAGAATCGTAGGAGATTTGGTGGTGTTACACAAATCCTTTGGGAAGTTCGG
>PIJE02000149.1:36676-44176 GCA_002895965.2 Coryphaenoides rupestris
ATCAGGATCAATGCCCACCCTTACCTGGGGATGCAGTTCCAGTTTGCATGTTGGAATGTCTTATTTCCACGCTGTAGTTCACACCGAGATACCGAGAGATACAGCCGCTTGTAGCTTCCTGCTTTGTTAATATGCGCTACCTGTGTCAGACATTAGCAACGCTGCCGCCATGTTGGAGGAGGAGAGCTGCACGGTCACGTGACACGAGTCTCTTCCCGAAGTGAAGCTGATTCGATGGTATTGTTGGTATTCAGCCGTGGGGGGCGGCGGGGGGGGGCGGGGGGGTTGCAATGTCTTCCCAAGCCAAACCTCAATGGTGGTCAGTGACTCAGGACCAACAACAGAAAGAAAGACCAGAACTGACCCATTTTGTTCTTTTGTATCTTGAGACATCCGTCATCGGCCGACCCCGGCTGCTCTGGGCGCGCAACACACTGCGACGCCGAGTGAGAAATTGGACACTTTATTTTAGATTACTTGAACGATTTTCGGACGCGACTTGATAAATGCTGGAGTGCATCTGCGGCTTCAGCGTTGAGGAACTGCTTACACAAGAAAACATGTGAAAGTATCGTCATGTACGCCGTGCATGTGTTTGGATTGGATCTCCGTTTAAGGCTTCGTGTAAACACGTGCTATCCACAGTGTGTAGTGACGCGATCGACGGCACAATAAACTCACATGGCATTCATTTATACTGTACTGTACAACAGCATAGGGATTCAATGTTTCCGAAAAGGTCACCAGATTGCACCAAGATTTCCAAGATTTGCAATCAGTCTGACTGATGCTGTAAAAGTACCTAATGTACACCCCACGATAGTGCCGTTACACATAAGAATAAGAATAACAACACATACCGTAAATCCTCTAATAGTGGCCTGTATTCCATTAAAGGCCGGTCTCTCATGATGGCCGGGGGGGCGTGGTCAACACGGACAAATAAAGGCCGGCCTCCAATACAGGCCGGGTCAAAAAACGAAGAAAAAAAACAACGGTTAATACGGTAAACTCCTGGTGCGTGTTATCCACTACGGTAATGTAACTACGGTAATGTAACTACGGTAATGTAACTACGGTAGTTTGAATGACCTGTGCAGCCTGAATGTCCCACAACACAACGTGTCTACGTAACACAGAGCTACCAGAGAAGAGAAAACAAACATGGCGCCGACCAGACGATAGTTTTACGTGAATTTTAAAGAGACAGTTACTGTATTACGGTAATGTTTATTCCTACCTCAGGGTTGTTTTATTTTACAGTGGTAAACCATATTTTCCCTCCGTGAGGCTGCGGTGCTGTTCTGTTCCCATATGTTATTTGCAGCTGAATCTTACTGTTTTGTTTCTTTTGTTTTTATGTGTGCAATGTGTGCAATGTTTTGCAATAAAAGTCAGTAAATGAAGGGATTATGTCCATGAGAGTTTAACTTTAAGAAATAAAGGCCTGCCTCTCATATAAGCCTGCCTCCAACAAAGGCCTGGTGCTCTTTGCGGCTCAGTAAATAAAGGCCCCGGCCACTATTACAGGATTTACGGTATGTGATTTCTCCTGGCGGTGCTGTAACAGTTGCCTATGGAGTCTTTGTTGCTAACCGGATCGGCGGGGGATCGACGGCGCGGATACGCGAGGGGAAGAAAGGAAGGAACACACTTAATGTGATTACCGCTTTTTTTTTTTTTTTTTTTAAGGGAATGACGTTTCACGGCGCTCGTGGCTTTCGCGTCGTTCGACATTCGGCGTCGTTCGGCAGCGATCCGCCTTCCGTTTTACTGCACACTGCATTCTAAGAGGAAGGAAAGAAAATTGATTATATCCGTAGATCTCTAGTTATTGGATCACCTAACAGCCCTTACGGGAGCTATAAAACCTGCCGGAGAATTTACAACGGGGTGGATTAGGTATTATCGCGCACTGTATCGTGACTGTAATAGGTTGATCACAATGGCCCATTATAGCTGATGAATGCTAAGTGGCGATATTACAGTAATTTGATGAATGACTTATGAACGGCGGCTCACCGGCACAACAGAACCCGCCAAACAATGTGCCAATCACCTCCCGAGCGGCAGTCGGTGTAACAGTAGGAGCGCAAGCAATACTGGCTAATCACTCCCATCATGACTCAATCACTTCACGCAAATCTATTCCAAATGTTCAAAAAGCCATCTACGCAAATATATGCAGTATATATCTGTACATATAAATGCAGATAAAGACCTTACGTGTGTGTGTGTGTGTGTGTGTGTGTGTGTGTGTATAGCAATAAAGATGTGCCTGATTCAGCATGGTTTAAATCGATCGGGATGAGAGCATACATTTTTATTGTTCCTATTTTTTTTTGCGTAGTGTGTCGTAAATAATATTCTGCCTTATCTCTAATGTCACCTTGTGTGTACCGCAGGGTGTGGGGGGGGTGGGGGGGCAGCTGTAATGTAGGCAGCTCAGCCCAGAGCTGCCAGGAGTCTTAGGCTGGTCAGCAGCACTCAGCACCAACGGACAGCTCCTATCTCCCGACCCGATACACACACACACACTCACACACGCACACACACACACACACACACACACACACACACACACACACACACACACACACACACACACAGCTGTCATGTAGCTGCTAGCATTGGCAGCCTTATCTTATTTGGTCAATAGGAAAGACCCAAGGAACTAAATGCATGGAGATCGACGTGATGATGATACGTGTGTGTGTGTGTGTGTGTGTGTGTGTGTGTGTGTGTGTGTGTGTGTGTGTGTGTGTGTGTGTGTGTGTGTGTGCATGTGTGTGTGTGTGTGTGTGTGTGTGTGTGTGTGTGTGTGTGTGTGTGTGTGTGTGTGTGTGTGTGTGCTGTCAGATACCCTGATTTGGATATTAGGCTTTTGCACGGTCAACCATAACCACACGCACACACACACACACACACACACACACACACACACACACACACACACACACACACACCCCCACACCACCACACACACACACACACACACACACACACACATATAAGGTGGTACTGTCTGACTCATAAGAAACGCAGGCTGGCCCCTTGGTGAACCAGCCTGTAGTTAAAACCTCACACAACTTAAAAGCTCCCTCAGATGGCTCGGGAACTCCCAGGATTATTCTTGTCCTCACTGCACAATCCAGGGCCCTGATTCATTTATTCATGATTTAATAATTCATCATATTTTTCTAGTTCTAGTTTTAGTCATGTATTAAGGAACATAACATATGTACCAAAGCCATGCATTACCTGGGATAGTTCTCACGATGGCAGTTTTGATGTTAATTATTGAATCTGTCGTTTCGTTTAATTTCCTTATTTCTCGGGACACTCAAACATACTTCTTTGAATGTACCGGGACAGTATGGAACCGCGACACAGTTTGAACATTTGCAGCATAAAATCAGTGCAAAGGTACAATTCATCAAGGTACAAGGTGATATTTCAAGCCTTAGCTTCAGTTCAAATAAAATATTAAATAGACACTCAGAAAGCAAGGGCCGCTGAAAAATGTAACACCAGAGGGTTTATAGCACATTTCGAACAAAAAAAGATTGTGCCTTTACGGACCTGAACACATTACCTGTATAAATTGAATTTAAATGTGAAAATGTAATCATATGCCATATTTTTTGTAAATCTCTATTTAGCTGTTAATAAGCCAATTTATTATGTAGGTTATAGCATAAGCGGTGAACATTATAAACGGGCCAGATAGCAACCACTGACCACCACAGAACAATACATGGTAATCAATGGTTTAGAACTGATCTGGCCCCGCCCCCCAATCGTGGGGGGGGGCGGGGTAACGTGATCAGGGGCTGCTGGTTGGGGCCGTTATGTCGTAGTGTAGTCGCTGTTTAAGATGCAATCTCTCGCCTTCCCATCTACTGGAAAGCCCGTCGGGGGGGGGGGGGGGGGGGGGGGGGCAGTCCCGATAATATCAAACATGTTTAATATTTATGACTTCAAATCGGCACGGCCCAGATCAAATCGTGTACGTTGTGAGGTGCTCTGTGACGTGCCAAACCCTACAATCCATAGATGTCACTCAAAAGGGTCAAATATGTTTGTTATGTCTGTTAACCCCCCAAAAACAAATGGTTGGCAGCCCATGGAAATTAACTTGGTTCGGGGTCAAGGCGTTTATCCTGATTTTGGTGGAGTTCGATTCAAGCCCGTAGGCGTACACGGTTTTACATTGTGCTCAGCGCAGTGTATTAACACGGCATTAAAGTGAAACCAAAAGTATTGCACTCTACTCTATGTTACTCTATGATAATTAACGTTTTCTCTGATACAACCGGTAGGTTCACTGAGATCACTCACTTCCCACTAGCTATAGGCAATCATACAATAACAAATGATGTTATTGATTGGATCCATCGATGTGCATTATAACCACAAACCCCAAGCCTCATGATTTACCCTCACGTCGTGTTCTGATCGTGAGATTTGAGTTAGAGTTTCGGTTTTTCAGAGCCTGGAATCGGGGTTGTTCTGTGAGTGGAATCGGGTAGTTTGTGTGTGTGGTGTGTCGTTACGTGTGGGGTCTCTCATGGGGTGTTTAATATATCGTATCGATTTTACACTCGCGTAGGTCTGTCCCCCGGCATAAAGTTACGAGATGTTTTTCTCGAGCTGTTCCTCAAGTTACTTTGACTTTTTTTTATCCAGCGACTGGTAACTAGGCAACGTCAAGTCCTCGTCAAGGGAAAAACTGTCCGACTCTTTACGTTCGATAGGTCAGCCACATTTACATGAGCTGCTTATGAACCGCGCTCAGTGTACTTTTAAATCTGCCAAAAGGGAAACAAGCGCAACATCATATCAATAACACCGCGCCAGCCAGGGCCAAAACACTCCAGTGTCTTTACAACGTCCCACTCATTGCTGCATTACTTCCCTCCGATCGCAAAAGCATTTACTGCCTTAATACACGGAGGGAGAGCAAGTCGACCTTTTTTTACGAGTTTCTGGGACTGTGATAAGCAGTCCTTGGCCCCTTTGCACTTTATTGGACTGATCTGCGGGGTAATCAATAGGAAATAAAGCTCGACCTTGCGGGGAGAGTCTATCCCGCGGTGCGCCGTCGGCTGGACGTGATCGTCGCTCACGTCCCGCCATGTCACCACGCCGAGGAAGACGTCATAAAATTGATGGAAAACGTGGACTGGAAGTGATTAGCTCTGCGCGTGAATAAACATCAGGTGGGCTTCATGGGAGGCGGCGGACAGGTCTTTCGGAAGGGGAGGCGGAGCCAAGACGTGGTTGTGATGTTGACCCACTGTGTGTGTGTGTGTGTGTAGAGTGTGTGTGTACTCGCTGGGTGAGGTGAGCCATTGCAGAAGAAGAAACGTACCCCAATATTTCCTATCGTGTTCTGTGTTAACAGCTTTTAACAGCATTTTTTTTACATGATTCAAACTGGGGCTAATGCTACGGCCCCTGAGCCTGTTCTTTTTTTATTGTTACGAGTTTTAAAACGTCTTAGCCGAGATTAAAAAGTACCTTTTTCGAATGAGAAGTAGAAAGAAATGGTATTACAGCGAAAACCCTTTTCTCATATGGCTGTCAATTTCAATTGTCAATAAGTATCACAGACAAACGGACAGATCTTGTGTTTCCTGATTGCGATTGCATACAACAACAAATTCCCTGATTCACTTTAAGTGAAATTGATCACAGGTTGAGGTATCGACAAGACGCAGAACAAAAACACATTCCTAGAGGATTTGTGTGGGTGTGTGTGCGTGTGTGTGAGGTGTGTGGGGCGGGGGGGGCTAGAATGAATCACGAACGACACAGGGATTGTCTTGTGGTGCGTGATGCATGTTTGTTCTAACAGTGTGTACACCACTGGAGATTTGTAACCCACACCACACCACACCACACACACACCACACACATGACAGACACACACCACGCGCACGACACACCATGCCACACACACACACACACACACACACACACACACACACGGCCATCACCGCCGTCCTACCTGCTGGCCTTGCGTTTTACTCAAACAGTCGGACTGCCTGACTTAACTTTAATAGCCCATTGTCCGCATCGTGCCTTTCTCTCTCTCTCTCTCTCTCTCTCTCTCTCTCTCTCTCTCTCTCTCTCTCTCTCTCTCCTCAAAGCCAGCCTCATCCTTTTAATTGCAAATAGTCCCCATCCCCCCCACTTTTGGACTCATGGACACATAAAAAAAGTTCATTAAACCACATTTTCTGGCATTATATCATTTTTTTTCAAAACTGACGGAGCAGGCAGGCGTGGGGGGGGCGGGGGGGGGGGGGCAAGGCTACGTGATCTGGTTCATAAGCGCGATATTACAATACACACAGATATGGACGAGAGAGGAGAGAGGAGAGAGAGAGAGAGAGAGGAGAGCCATGTGTGTGAGAGAATGAGATAGAGATAAATTGGAAGATGTAATTTAAACCGCTTCCCCGGTAGATAATCGCACCTTAATATCAGATAGCCTTCGCTGCTTTGTAACCAATATATAATATATTTTTTTTAAGCCTGTGTTTGCGGCGGCCTTGAAGAGACGTCCCTTTTTACCTGGCTGGCGACTGAGGCGACTCTTACAAATAACTCACGGTTCCTGGAGCTGTTTGGAGAAAATAGCAGATGTTTCTCTCCTATTAGAAGGAATACTCGTATTAATTTTGCCGCCTTTTCAGGCCACATAGATATGTATTCGATTTTTTTATTAGATTATTTAATTCAAGAAATTCATTCAAACACGACGGGCCCGTCTTTTTTTCCATTGACTTCTCGCCCCTTGTGTGCTGCGTGTGTGTCAAAGATGACTTCTGTAACCTCGTTCCCAGAACTTTCGGCTTGTGTAGGCTGCAACATTTCCATTTGTTTTCGAAGAAGAACGCTTTCGCCGATATTTGTTGTTGTTTTTTTTTCATACACTTCCAAACACATCTTCCCCCGCTCTTGGAATGGGTTGGATGCGCTATTGCTGCCACAGGTTTCATTTAAAAAGGGGAGTCTAAAAGCTCTCATGGTGATGATGATGGGCTGGTAATGTCCCACTTAACAGTCTAGCTCAAATTATATTCCGAGTATTCAGCGAGAGTGTGTGTATAAAAAGAAACAAATGCTATCGGATGTAATTCACCGAAATCCATGCTTCTCCTGGTATTCTTACGCATGGAGACAGACATTAACCCCCCCACTAAATATAACTAATATTCTGTATCTTCCTCTCGCTGCATGGAAGCCTAGAAGATTCAGGAACAGGCAGAGTGCATTTGCCAAGCCTCCCCCCGCTCCCCTCTCTATTAAATATCTCTCTCTCTAAAAATGGCTAACTGGTGGTGACCCACTGTACCCCATGAATAAGACATATTCTAAACGGCGGGGAAAGTGAAAACACTTATGAATCCATTACCAAGGGAGGGTTGACATTTCAAAACCGACTTTGTAACTTCAACTGCCGTCGCTTGTGTTCCACGGTGTGATTTT
>PIJE02000149.1:46676-176676 GCA_002895965.2 Coryphaenoides rupestris
AGAGGAAGGGGGGAAAACAGACCATTGCTCTCAGTTGACTTTGTGTTGCGTGAAGGTGCCTCCTTGTCATTCGGGTCTGCTACCAAACAACAGGAAAACGCCTCAAAAAAAAGCTGCATTGTCACAGCGATGCACTACCAACAACCGCGTAAAGAAACCCAGAAATAACTTGTATAAGCTACCAAACCCCAAAAAACTGAGCCTTTATAACGAGACAAAAATGGGTACAGGCAATAAGACATGAGGTGACAGGAAAACTGGCTAATTTGGTCGGACAAACTGTAGAGGTTGAGGCTAACAAGGTATGCAAGTCCTGGTTTTGATATTTGTTGGGTTAAATAATGATCTTACCTGTTATGTGTACACTTAATGTACTCTTTGTAAGTCGCTTTGGATAAAAGCGTCTGCCAAATGCCCTAAATGTAAATGTAAATGTAAATCTTACCTGGTGGTAAGATCATAATAGTTGTGAATATCTTTCACTTTTTCACTCCTTTTTTTTGTCACGTTTCACTTTAAATGGTTGTTCTTGTTGTTCTTTTTAATCATCATGAAGGCATGAAGTCATTTCTTTGTGCAGGTAGATATAAATACCACAAAGCATTTGGGGCCAATCTTAAGTCAAGTCAAGGCAAGTCAATTTTATTTGTATAGCCCTTAATCACAGTTACAGTCTCAAAGGGCTGTAACTGTGAAGGGCTGTAACTTAAGAACAATTTGAGAATAGGGTTCGGGTTCGGGTTTTTGCATTTTTCGTGAATAGCTGTATTCTTATCGAATTTTACTTTCGGTTAATAGTGTCCAGAAAATCTAAACGTGGACTGGAAGTTGACAAACCCATATGGAGACCAGTCAATCACCTTGAGTATGGGTAAGATACAACAACTATAAAAGAGATGTTCTTCTGCCCTGGAGTCTAGGAAGACAAACGACAAAGCGAGTCCCCCGGGAACGGCAGCTCTTTGAACACACGCTACGACGAGAGCGCTGTGAAAACCGTCGTAAAAGCCCTGCCTATAAACCACACACCTTATGTTGTTTCGCTCTTAATTATTCTAATTCAGGCCAAACATGCAGATGCTCTTTAATTTACATTATACCAAATCACAGAGGGCCCGGTATGGCGCCCTGCGTTCCCTCTGGGCGCGCGGTAGCACCTGCCACGCTAAAGACGACCCGGTAGCCATTTGTAGGCACCGTGGTGGCTCCCCAACACAGCGGTGTCCCCCCCTGGTGGAAAGCGGAGATGAATAATGAGACAAGGGCCCCATGCATTAATGTAACAGAAAGGTCCCCTGAAGGTACCGCGCTAGCAGGTGATTGTTTGCAGCCTCAGTGGGGCTGTCAGTAAACATGTGCCCCCTGTAGCGCTGGGGCACTTTAGCGGGAGCAAGCTAGCTCGCCCACGCTCTCTTCACCCCAGCGTCCCCGCCGGAAATTATGGATGGGTTTCAAGCTAACCCGTGTAGCAGAGGGCTAGCTTCCATGGCACCTCTGGCTAAAATGTGATTTATGGCTGCGGCCCCGATGTGAGCATTGCTTAGAATAGAGCAGGGAGAGGTTGAGAAGATGGAAGAGAGGAGATGTTTTTTAAATAGCAGGTTTTTCTCTCTGAACGTTGTTCGTAAGGCAAGCTCCGACCGTTGAAACAACTCACATCTGTCGTTGAAACTCTTAAGAATATGAACAGACGTTTATTAAAAAGTGTATTGCAGAACCATTGATTTTATTAGATACATTTGCACATACTGTAAACTCATATAATTTGTACTAATATTTTTACTACTACCATGTATTACATTTGCGTCATTACATTTAGATCATACAATGTGAAGGTTATTTCAGGACCCCCAAGATCCTGTTGGTTCCACCAATGGCTGAAGTCTCCGATGCTAAGTCATTTCCCTGCAACCCTTTTCAATTAACGACTCAACTTGCATCATCACCGGCGTGCTGCTGATGCAACCTGCTGAGGGACGTTGCATTTCGACAGCAGATTAGAGCAACGGAATCGCTAATGTAAAGTCTTCTCTCAATTGGGAAAACGTTGTCTCCCCCATGTCATTACCTTCGGGATAAGATGTAGAAAATGCATGTAATTATGTATGTTGCCTATTTTAATGAATCTAATTAGTATGCTGTATTTTTGGTTATTTGTATAATGTTGTTACCCTTTTCATTTGTATTTTCCGTGATCATACACAATACATGAAACGCGGCAAGTATTGCCATAACAGTTGAAAGCCTGCTACCACAATTCCACAATAAATCTTAAATATTCAGTCGTTTTTTTCATACAAGGCTGTGTGCCAACGGCATGTTTGTGTGCATATTTACCCCAGCACAGTTGGTCTGGACAGATGAGACGGACATTGCCAAGTGCTCCGTCGCGTGATCACGTGACCAGCAAACTCAACACACACGAACACACAAACAGCCCCCCCCCAACGAGGACAGCCCCGGTGGTCCTGAACGCAGGTTAGCACGATCCTCCACGAATGCAAACCCAAGGATAGCCGACGCCATCCATCACTGTCGGGGTCTTTCGGTTCTCCGGAACAGACCATAATAATATGAGGGATTATCGGGAAGGAGACGCCTGCTATTGCGGTTTGCTTGTTACATGCGTGTGGGGGTTCTGTGCTCTCCTGCAAGCCTTCACATTAAACGACGAGCTAAACGGCGCTGGTTCCTGCTGGTCTTTTTTTTACTGTAAATATTGTCAATATTCTGGTTCCGATCCCTCCAGTTCATGTTATCTATAGTATTCTTTTGCACATTCCGCTGAGCGTCGGCACTTTTTCATTTCACTGCATATCCTGAATCATGAATCTTGAATCTTGCATCACATAAATGTGCACAAAGCGCCTTTATGTTTTAGTGGAATCACTTAAAAGCAACGGGGTGCATACGCTCGCGAGGAAGAAGACAAACGCCAATCATCAGAGGAAATCTCTCTGTAAAGTAGTGCAAGATAAAAGAAGGGTCGCCTTCCATAGTATGGATCAGCTGCCTCCGCTGGGCACGGTGGCACCTCGGCGGTAGCCTAACTGTAGACAGTGCCGTGCAGGCGGCGCGGTCGGTGGCGCTGGGGTCCGTGTGTGCGCTGGGGGTCAATCAAATAGAATCTCGAGTGCTGGTCGCGCGGTCGTCGTGGCTACGCTACGCCACTGTACCTCGTGGGTACTAAAGTGGGAGTTTAATTCCAAAAAGTAAAGTTATCAGGGCAGTACATATGATAACGCTGGTGGCGGTGGCGGTGGTGGGGGAGGGGATGGTGGTGGTAGTGGTGGTGGTAGTGGTAGTGGTGGTGGGTGGTAGTGGTGGTGGTGGTAGTGGTGGTGGTGGTGGGTGGTAGTGGTGGTGGGTGGTCGTGGTGGGGGAGAGGCAGACAGGAAGTGAATAGAAATGCTGTGATGCCGTCATAAGCACTTCTTGTGTCTGCTTGTCTTGTGTCTCACTGGTAGGTGAGAGGCACATATTTTTTTGATGTTGGCTCATTTAAAGTCAACGTCGGGGAATAAAAAATCGACAACAAAAAAAAAAAGTTGCAAGGGAGAGGCGCAGTTTATTTTTAAACCGGAGCTGTTTTTTTTTCTCCATCTCACCAAAGACTTCTTTCTCCCTTAATGTGAGCAACACTGGGATCCCAATACCGGTGGGTATATCTGCCGGTATTTCCTGCTGATGCGATAGAAAGCCTCAAGCACACTCTAAAATGTTCCCATACGAGCAAAGCCCTTGGAAGCGCACTTTACTTAAAAATGTTTCCCCCCCCACAACTGAATGTCGTGTGTTCACCCCGTGCCTCTTCTTCGTTGGGATTGGAAATACCTTTCACAGCAACATGGTGGTCGTTTGCGGGGTAAAATCACAGCGTTGAAAAGCACCACGGAGGATTGGATTTGGACACAACTGTACAGTGTTCACTCACTGCATTTTCCGGGAGATCGGGATGTGTTATATTCGTGGATATTTTTCCTTTTGCGTCGTCGCCGTGGTTTATGAGATTCGGGTGCTTAACTTAAATGTAGTTTTCATTTTCAACATTTTATTTGCGATGAACATTTTTAATCGTGGTACTTGGCATGGGCAATGTGCGTGTGTGTGTGTGTGTGTGTGTTGTGTATGTGTGTGTGTGTGTGTGTGTGTGTTACATTTACATGTAGTGCATTTGGCAGATGCTTTTGTCCAATGTGACTTAAAAAGTTAATTTGTCGAAAGAGTGAAACAAGATATCACTAATGGTACTGAAGATTTAAATAGAACAAGTTTCAAAAACTCATAATTGCTCAGCTAACCTCCTGCTGGCTAACAGTAAGATAGCTTGAATACGATGCGAAGATAAGATGATAGTTAGGATGACAACAACAAGATAGCGAGGAGAAGACGCTACACAATACTAAAAAGTATTATTTAAAGTTCTGTGTGTGTGTGTGTGTGTGTGTGTGTGTGTGAGTAAAAGACAACTAAATAGATCAATAGATTGATCAATCACGTATCAGAATTAAGAAATAGATAGATAGATAGATAGATGGTGGACAGATTGCGTGTGAGAGATACTAAAGAGTGACAGTGGGGGATAGAGCACCACGAGAGAAGAGAAGAGAGAGAGAGAGAGAGAGAGAGAGAGAGAGACTTTGCAGACGGAGGGCAGAGCAGATCGGTGAGAGACGGGGGGGAGTGGGCCTACCCGTGCAGTTGGAAGCCAAAAAAAAATGCAAGGCCAGACTGCGAGGCATCGCCGCAATTAGATAGATGAATGACCAGGGGTTTTAATTAGAACACTGGGTACACACACTGCACTTCATTACTCAATGGGAGCCAACATGTTCTGTTGTTGCCCGGGCCACCGCCAGCCTGTACTGGCTACTGCTGCTTCTACTGCTGCTTCTACTGCTGCTGCTTCTACTGCTTCTACTGCTTCTACTGCTGCTGCTTCTGCTGCTTCTACTGCTGCTACTGCACCCTCAGCTGCCTTCCCTGTAGCCCAACGTGAAGCAGAGCACGGTGGGCACGGCCGAGGGCGGCAGAAGGCGGCAGGCGAAACCTCAGCGAAAAGGCGTGAACGGACCGAACGGCGGCGGCGGCTTATGTAGCTCTGTTCCGTTCTCTGTTCTCTGTTCTGTGTTCTCTGTTCTCTGTTCTCTGGTCTCACAGGGCGGTCGGTGTGTCTCTGTGTCGTGTCTCTATCGCAGTACACGTGACTTGCGACTCGCTCACAACAACGCTGCTGTTACAGAACTCTTGTTGCTGTCGTAATAAAGCTCCCACAACTCCAGCGCCCACTTGGAAGGGTGCTTTCGTTTCTGCCAGCGGGTTGTTTGAGTTAATCATTCAATCGTTGACTTTAGACACTCAATTAACCCGCTAACCTGCTCAGCTCCTCGGGAAGGCAAACACACGAGCGCTCAAAAGACTGAAGCTGGAAATTGCTCATTGTACAGACGTCAAACCGAAAGTGCGCTCGTGGAAATATGTATTATGCCACTAAACGCAGTTATTATTTCTTTATTTCAAAAAAAGCATTCGGCGGCATAATTGTCATTCATCTCAATGCAAGTTATACACTAATAGTATTGCTTTGAGCCGCTTCAGAACCGTTTAGCATCAAAGACCAGTCAAAGCCAATTTGGTGATCTGTACCAAAAAGTGTCTTGAGCCCCCAGCGTCACGGCGTCGACAAACATCCACATTACCTTTGGCAGAGTACTCTCCGTCCGTACAGTCTTATGCGTGTTCATGCTAACACTCGCCTTAGAATAGGTCTCTAGGTAACGTATTACCCCAAAGTACCGAGGGTAATTTTCTGACGGCCGTATTCTTTTTAAAGTCTGACCCATTTCTGTAACGAGAAAAAAAATGTAATGGCGGTGGCTGTATTTTTCCCATAATGCACTCTGAATTACCTTAGGCAACCTGCCCCATATTGGGTTTTTTTCAGCGACTTTATTCAACATCAACAACAGCGTTCAGGGCCTATTATCTGGGAGGTGGTGCTGTAAATATGGATGGTGGTGGTGGTGGGGGGGCATGGACTACTTCTCCATCATGGCAGCGTTATCGTTATCACTTCTTCTTTGGTCGTGCCCCACCCTGGACGAGCAGCAGCGCTGATTAGACGGTTATTAATGAGCTCCACCCAAGGCTTCGGTTTCAAACCATTTGGGACATCTATATGGCCATTAAGAACACTGGAACTGTGCTCACCACACATCTTCATCACTATGACAATATAAAAAAGGTTTATATTAAATTAAAGAGGCGTATCAATCATGAAACCTTAATACAAATATTTAATAAAAAAGTGCAAAATCAAAAGTCATTAGGCAAATCATAGGCCCTGGAAGGTATAATTATTTGTAGCCCACTTGAACAAGAGACCATGTAGCAGCCAATAATTGTAGTACCGTTAATGCAATTCTTATTGTAATAAAAGTCAATAATGTAATAACTGGCCAATAATATAATACATTTTCAAAACCAATAACGTAATAACCTTTTGTGCCTAATGTAATAACTTCTTACATTATTGGCAGGTTATTACATTATTAGCTTTGTCACACTTCCATGACACTCAGCCTTACTGTTACTTCTTTCAAATAGCTGCTCGGAAACCTGACCACACTCACACTCACACACACACACATGCACACACACACACGCACATACACACACACACATAAATACATACAAACCTTTCAGAACTATACTTTGAACCATTTCATACCTTTGTTACGACTGGCCTATCATCTGCTATGCATTGTGTCTGCGTGGGTTAGACGCTGCCTTCACAAGTTGGCAGAAACTCTTCCACGAGCACGAAAGGCGGATTTTAAAACACCGCCTTGTGTCTACGGAGAACACACGCGGGCTACAAACACACAACTGAGGTCTTCTGACCGAGGTCTGTTGGCCATCCCGAAATGTCAAAGCTCTAAACTAAAGGGGACCGAGCTTTTGCAACCGTCTTCCCCTTGCAACAAAACAAAAACAGTCAGTCGACAGCTTTAAGAAACTACTGAAAACTCATCTGTTTGGTCAGCACTTTGTTCTGTAATGTAGGCTTGTCTTTCTGTGTAGTTTTATCATTTTTATTGTCCGTATTTCACTGCTGCGTTTGCGCCCTGGTTAATTTCAATGCGTCATTAGGGGTCCTACGTAGTAGGAACCCTATTGTAATTGGTGGCATTATTATTATTAGGGGCGGTTCCGTTGACAGCCATGAAAGCCATGACAGCATTACAGATTAAGACTTCTTATCTATTGACCTAGACATTGCACATTAACCCTTGTGTTCAGGTCATGTTTTTTATTCTCATCCAATGTTCGCGGGTCTGGTGGATCCACCGCATTATTGAGTTTTTAAATCAATAAAGCCATAACAACTTATGTAAAAAATACTTAACAGATGTTTACTTTATCTCAATTACAAGCAATATAGACAGCATATATGGTTAATATTTGCCATTTACCTCTGTTAGATCACATTTATCAATAAGAGCACTTTAAAACAATGTCAATTAATAGACATTATCATATCCTCATACTGTTGAGTCAAATTGGAGTTTTGTATAAAGAAGAGGAAATATAAACTCAAAGAAACAAACAAAAACAAACAAACAAAGAAATTGGGATCAGCTGGGTGGAACTAATCTGCTCCCGCCGCGTTCCTACACGGACCATACAGAGGGACGGACTCAGTACCGACAAGCGCACATTAAACAACGCAGCAAACAAAGGTTGTGTGAACTGATGCTTTAAGACGCCGCTGAGACCTTCAGCAAAAAGTGCAGAACCTGATCCTTCTACAAAATCACAGCCGGTAAGATGAAGAACTTTAATGAACAAAGAGACTTTTTTTTCCGCTGAATCCTGCTGCTGCTTGTTGGGCTAGCATTAGCTGTAGCCACGGAGACGAGCAGATTCTACGTTTGGCTCATCAATGTAACCCTTTAATTATGACGTCATTATCGAGTCAAAAGTCGAGTGCGCAGAAGATTAATGTGAGAGCAGAATTCCCCCTGCGGACACACGGATTTAATGTGTTCACACACGGATTTAATGTGTTCACACACGGATTTAATGTGCTCACACACGGATTTATGTGCGGTTGGGTCGGCATAGCTACGATCATAGACAGATTAATGTGTAAACAAATACAAGTAACCCTGGATATCGAGTCAAAAGTCGAGTGCGCAGAAGATTAATGTGAGAGCAGAATTCCCCCTGCGGACACACGGATTTAATGTGTTCACACACAGATTTAATGTGTTCACACACGGATTTAATGTGTTCACACACAGATTTAATGTGCTCACACACAGATGTATGTGCGGTTGGGTCGGCGTAGCTACGATCATAGACGTACATAGACGGCGCATTGGCTGTGTTGGTCCGTTGCTGCGTCCGCCCTGTAAACAAATACAAGTACACTTGGAAACTGGAGGTTTTCTGAATAAGAAGCACCCCTGACAGTCCGTAGCCGAGGACCTCGGCGTAGATCCTGGCGCCCCTCTTCTCGGCATGGCCCAGCTCCTCCAGCACCACCACGCTGGCCCCCTCGCCCATCACGAAGCCCTCCCTCTCCGGGTGAAACGGCCTGGAGGCGCGCCGGGGGTCGTCGTTCCACTTTGTGGCCAGCGAACGAGCCCGAGAGAAGCCGGCCAACGCCAGGGGACACACGCAGGCCTCCGCGCCTCCGGTGAGCATGGCGTCGGCGTCACCGTGCGCTATGAATCTGGCCGCGTCGCCGATAGCGTGAGCCCCGGTGCTGCAGGCCGTGGACACCGCGTGGTTCGGCCCCTTCAAGCCGTGTTTGATGCTGATGTGACCCGCGGCCATGTTCACAAGGATGCGGGGCATGAAGAAGGGGCTGACCTTCGTGTAGCCCTTGGTCCGCAAGAGATCCGCGGTTCTGCTCAATTCCTCCACGTCCACCATGGACATGCCGACAGCCACGCCCGTATGTAAGAGTTGTGATACTGTGGGAAGTGAGCCGAAGTTTGATAAGCCACTTGCCGAACGAGAGCCAATGGACAATCCCCCAGGGACATGGCTGTTCCTGTCACGCGGGTCTGTGTTAGCCGGTCCTCGTCAACACTCTCCTTCCACACGCGTGCCTCTGGGGCACAAGGTGCGGCCACTGCTGCACGGGCATGGACTGCTACGTCCATCCGGATCCCTGAGATCGACAATTTCCACTCTCGCCTGTTGATCAAACCACCGCCAGGGAAGCGCAACGTTCCTGTGCAGCAAGGTTTGTTTTTTTTGTGAAAGTTATTTTAGTCAGGCGCTATAAGTTCAGGGGCCAGGAGGACCGCTGCTGCTCCGTCATCTACCATAATAACATCAGAGTCATGGGTTTCATATCAACTTGACTATGTGCGTTATTCATTATTCGTGTTATTTATTCATTTATTAATTCATTCATTCATGGTTAATATTTAGGCTGAAACGCACCCGGGTTTCCCGAGGTCCGCATCGGGTTGAGCAACTGAAACGGAATCAGGCAATCGATAGCTGCGGAGAGGGACGGACCGGCGACTTCCTCAGGCCACCAGCACCACAACACCAGGGTCCTCTGGCATCCCAAGAACACCAACTCCGTCAGAAGAATCGCCTTTGACACACACACACACACACACACACACACCACACAACACACAACACACAACACACACGGGATTGAGGGGTGATGAGATTAAAAATGCAGGCCAGCTGACAGCACATTGTACTAGCTATGAATTGACCGGCTGTGACTGAATGTGATATAAACATGACTCAAAATATTGTCATCCTTGTTTCTACTAGGACCACTCTTATGCACGGCCTACATCTCCCGGTGATCTAAGGGCCAGACTCAGTGAAGCCTTGGCTAGGGTGGAGAGTCTGGAAAGAGAAGAGGAACGCCAAGGATGGGGAACAGAGGGCAAAGAACACTGTGTGGTCAAATTTGGTCATAATTATTATAATGTACAACTACGTAATGGTCCTTTAAACATGCTGACAGTGATGTGTAGTAACACTGGTATTGTCTTACACTTATGTCTGTTACTGCAAATAAAGTCATCTTGAATTTGGAATCAGTCTGTTGTGTTTAGTATTTATTATACTGGTACTTTTCATCCCATATTTTTAAGAGGAAACAGAAATCCCTTCACTTGTTTAATCAGTCAAAATGTCTCCAGCACTTAGTCCTCATATGATATTGATCAAACAAAATATGGACAACTGACTTGCATAATATATTGGGCATATTTATAATAGTACATGCCCAATATATTAATATATTATTATTATTAATAATAGTACAAGCCTACTGCATGTTTAACATTTTTTACCATGAAATGTTATTGTATACAATAAAATAATTGTCTATAATTTTCTGTCATGAGTACATCTATCATTTCACTGCTAAAAGAAAAAAGCAGACTCACTGCCAGTTGCAGTGTCTTATTATTTTGATTTGCAGACTTTGTTAATTTGTCTCAATTATTGTCATTATTAGTAGGCTACTTAAATTAATATAAATCATTGAATATAAAAACGATTAATCAAAACCAGTTAAACGTTAGTGCTTTTTATTCAGAAAACCTCCAGTTTCCAAGTGTACTTGTATTTGTTTACAGGGCGGACCTGCCACATCCAAAATAGGGCGGACGCAGCAACGGCCAATGCAGCCAATGCGCCGTCTATGTACGTCTATGATCGTAGCTATGCCGACCCAACCGCACATAAATCCGTGTGTGAACACATTAAATCTGTGTGTGAACACATTAAATCTGTGTGTGAGCACATTAAATCTGTGTGTGAACACATTAAATCCGTGTGTGAACACATTAAATCTGTGTGTGAACACATTAAATCCGTGTGTCCGCAGGGGGAATTCTGCTCTCACATTAATCTTCTGCGCACTCGACTTTTGACTCGATAATGACGTCATAATTAAAGGGTTACATTGACGAGCCTAACTAGAATCTGCTCTCTCCGTGGCTACAGCTAATGCTAGCCCAACAAGCAGCAGCAGGATTCAGCGGAAAAAAATAGTCTCTTTGTTCATTAAAGTTCTTCATCTTACCTACGGCAGTAGCTCAGGAGGTAGAGTGGTTGTCTGCCAACTGGAAGGTTGCTGGTTCGATCCCCGAGCTCCACCTAGCTAAGTGTCGAGGTGTCCCTGAGCAAGACACTTAACCCTAACTGCTCCTGACGTGTTGGTTGTTACCTTGCATGGTTGGCACCGCCGTCGGTGTATGAATGGGTGAATGTGAGGCAACTGTAAAGCGCTTTGGATAAAAGCGCTATATAAATGCAGTCCGTTTGCCTGCTGTGATTTTGTAGAAGGATCAGGTTCTGCACATTTTGCTGAAGGTCTCAGCGGCGTCTTAAAGCATCAGTTCACACAACCTTTGTTTGATGCGTTGTTTAATGTGCGCTTGTACTGAGTCCGTCCGTCTGTATGGTCCGTGTAGGAACGCGGCGGGAGCAGATTAGTTCCACCCAGCTGATCCCAATTTCTTTGTTTGTTTGTTTGTTTTTGTTTGTTTCTTTGAGTTTATATTTCCTCTTCTTCATACAAAACTCCAATTTGACTCAACAGTATGAGGATATGATAATGTCTATTAATTGACAAACATTGTTTTAAAGTGCTCTTATTGATAAATGTGATCTAACAGAGGTAAATGGCAAATATTAACCATATATGCTGTTTATATTGCTTGTAATTGAGATAAAGTAAACATCTGTTAAGTATTTTTTACATAAGTTGTTATGGCTTTATTGATTTAAAAACTCAATAATGCGGTGGGTCCACCAGACCCACGAACATTGGATGAGAATCAAAAACATGACCTGAACACAAGGGTTAATGTGCAATGTCTAGGTCAATAGATAAGAAGTCCTCATCAAGCTTGGCCATGTTAGTAGGACCCCGCATTGCTGCCTGCAGCTATATTTGTTTTTATTGTTTTTATGTCATTATTTCCTTTTTTTAACTTTGATTTCATCTCTATTTTTTTCTTGTTGTGTGCATTGTACAGCACCTTGTAACCCTGATTTTGAAAGGTGCTTTCAAATCAATAAAAATGTACTTACTTACTTACTAACTCTGTGACTAACCCTGTGACCAATAGAGACCCTATCACCACTGCTGCCCTGTTCCCCTGCCGAGCGGCCTGCAGCCTGTCAGTCCCGTATTGATAACAACAACCCCTGGGTTTGGTCTACAGTGTGGTGTGAGGGGGGAACCACAGCTCGTCTCCTCCTCTTCTGTTTATAGCACCGAGTTATGTGGAGGGCGTCTGTTCCCCCGCTGCACCCCCCCCCGGCCTGACCTCTGGCCTTGTTTAGATCAACAAGCCACCCCTGCTCTTGACCCTCTGCTGGGTAACCGTGAAGGAGCAACCATAAATTGCCTCCCATGTGGAGCGCTAACCTGTCTAATCCCCAGCGGCCCCCGCACTGCACTGCTGTACGGGGGACACAAGTGTGTGAGTGTGTGTTGTGTGTTTGTGTGTGTTTGGGTTTTTCTCTCATTTACCCCTCTCTCTCTCTCTCTCTCTCTCTCTCTCTCTCTCTTCTCTCTCTCTCTCTCTCTCTCTCTCTCTCTCTCTCTCTCTCTTTCTCTTTCTGTCTCTCTCCCTCCCTCTCTCTCTCTCTCTCTCCCTCTCTCTCTCTCTCTTTGTGAGTTCGCATGTGTGTGTGTGTGTGCATTTGTGCATGTGCCCAGGCGTGCGTGTGTGTGTGTGTGTGTGTGTGTGAGTGTGTACGCATTTGTGCGTGTGCCCAGGTGTCTGTGTGTGTTTGTGCGTATGCGTGTGTGCGCAAGTGTGTGTGTGGAAAACCGCAAGCGAGGTCAGCATGCAATTTAGAGAAATGCCAACAGGAACCAGAGAAGAAGAAAAACAGAACGAAGGCAAGAGGCGCACTGGAAACAAAATGGAAACAAAACAACAACACAAACAACAACAACAACAACAACAACAACAACAACAGCAACAAGAGTGCTCTTGGATAGAATCAGACCAGACAGCGACAACGGGTCCCTGGCCTGACGTGAGCGCTAGGCTACATCACATTCCAGCGGGTCTGTCACGCTACGTAAACGTGCACGTGACTCTCGTCTCGGTGTGCAGACACACACACACACACACACACACACACACACGCGCGCATCAGCACGGACCCGGTGTGTATGTGTCACGGTTAGCACCGCATTGCGCTGCGCGTCGCCGCAATTATGTAACCATCTGCTAACCCTGTGGCCAATTAGTGTCTTTGGTATCCAACACCGGCAGGGAAATGCTGGAAGTGTGTCTGGGGGTGCGAGGGTTGTGACAACACAACCCCGCCCCCCCCCCCCCCCCCCCCCCGCTATCGACAGCTTCTGCGCCTATTTTTCGCCGTGTGCCGTGGCTGTGTGGTCGGCGTGCCGGTGTGGTCTGCGTGTGTCGTGACTTGTGTCGTGTGTGCGGTTGGTGTGTGTCGTGTGTGTCGTTGTGGTATGTCGTAGTGTTCGGTTGTGTCGTTGTGTTGTGTTCCGCTTGTGTCGGTGTGTCGTGTGTGTCTTGTGTCCTTGTGTCGGTCTGTGTCGGTGGTCGTGTGTTGTGTGTTTGTAGCCCGCGTGGTGTTCTCCGTAGAACACACACACACACACACACACACACACACACACACACACACACACACACACACACACACACACACACACACATACATGCACTGCACTGGCCTATCTTGACTCAGTCTGACTCGCATCTCCTCTGGCTCCCTGCTGGAAGCTGTCTTTAAACAATGACTGATGGACCCATCCGAGGAGCGGTTCATTTTGTTGTGGTTGTGGTTGCGTCCGGAAGATACTTAAAGCTTCGCAGACACTTATGGTGTAATGCCACGGTGTGTGTGTGTGTGTGTGTGTGTGTGTGTGTGTCCATGCGCAGCAGAGCTCCGTCTGGGTAGCGATTAATGATGTTGGCTGAACACTTGCTATAGTATAACGCCGCCATTTGTGGCGCATTTCATACAACGTCGGCCATTATAACACACACAGTTACTCACTCGGCGTCGCTAGGCTTCCTAGCTTAATGCAATGTAGCACAAAGTAGAAATGAGCCGTCGCCATGTGGATGACAACTCCTGCCTTCTTCCCAGAGCCTCCCAGCTAAGGAAAAGAAAATAACGTTATCTCTTTCGATCCCAGTTTTTGTCTTTCACACTGTTGAGTCACAGAGAATAGCAGAACCGCAGATAGCGTTCGTTGAGGAATACACACCTACAGTCTGTTACGACCACCAGGAGCGAGAGGATCCACCTCAGGAGCACCACCAGGAGGTCAGGGATCAAGCCTGTCAGAATTATTGATCTTCTATCCCTCCTCGGTAAGAACCCCCCAAAAAATGACTCTTGGTTCATGTAGTTCACACATAGAATATAGAATACAGCCTGTGCTAACTGTTCCATAAGGGAGACGAGGCAAATCCTGAAACCTATAAAGACTGCATTTAGCTGTCGCAATCTGTTACTGTCAAAGTTTATCGTTCCAGAGCGGTTGATTTGAATATCTTAGATTAAGTTGACCAGAGCTCTGATAGGTGGCGTCCAATAATGTGCGTTCACCGCTTGTTGTAGAAGACGTCATCAATCACACAATGAAAATTCAATTGATTATGGATTGCCACCGTGAGAGAGTCAGTGGGCTTATTGAAGAGATAGAGCACATTATGAACTAGTGTGCGGATGCTGAATAAATAAGAAAATGCCTTTGCAGTCTGTTATGCATTTGAAAGGGACAGAACACGAGGGAAAAAGGAACAATCAATCTTGATATCTTGAAATCTATCGCTTTGAAGGTACCTTTAAAATAAATTGATCATTCAGACTGCACCTACATATTGCACACACACGCACAAACACACGCACACACACACACACACACACACACACACAGACACACACACGCAAACACCATTGATTGTATGATATTAAATATTGACGATAGCATTATGCTGGATCCCAGAAGCAGCGAATGACTAACATGTGAAAGAGCATGTTTAATTTTGTGGACAAAGACAGTCTCCGCTGCTGGCAGAAATCAATCAATTGATTCATTATCATCATCATCATCATCATCATCACCATCATCATCCCATCATCGTCACCATCGGCATGACGTCAGAAGCATCTGGCACGCTACAGGACGCTGTTGTCGCAAGTCTCACAAGTCAGACTCCAGATTCATATTCTGATGGCAGACCAGCTCAAATCTGAGGGAACTTTCAACTTGCTTCCACCAATCATATCGCCGGAGGCAGGGATCTGTTAGCATGCAATTAGCAAACGTACAAACCTTGCAGTAGTAAAAACAACGTCCATGAAGGTTTCAATTCAACCCCGTGTAGACTGGCCACCGTAGAAATACACCGACCCTTCTGAAAGCTCATCTACTCAAATGCAAACGAGTTTTCTTCAGTGTTCAGAATATCTCCCGTAACAAAACGGGACATCGCGCCTAACCCCGCCCCTTGACGGTCGACGGTCCAGGCTCTGTCTTGTCTCCCCGCCCAGAAGTTCTGCATAACAGATTAGCCGACCGGCCGATCCCACGAGTTGGCTGACATAGAGCTGGGGAACGTTTGCAGATGATGAATTACACAACGGGGAGAATGTATTTGGTCAAGTGGTTGATTGACCCATCGGCTCTGAGGCCACCTCTTCTCCGAAACGTTGCTTTGTCAAAACTGAGTGATATATACAGGACATGAATTGAACATGAACGTGTTTTCATGTTCAATTCACGATCCCTTTAATTTTTCCATAACACCGCCCTTTCGTCTTGGGTCTGGTGTGTGTCCTAATTCATTTTTCGAGTCTGAGGCTACCAAACAATCAATGATTTATAATGGTTTGAAAAAATACTGAGTCATAATTCACAATGTCAAATCAATTACTTGTATTTGTGTGCTTTTCATGAGAAGACATACATTTGCGTTTAATCTTCATGAATTAATCAGATCTGTGAATTTATGTCAAATTACATTGCACTTAACAAGTCAATTTATGTTTGTTCAAACCTGCTTGGTGACAATTTGGGGAACCTTTTTCCTGTCTGACAGCTACTAAGCAGCCACTGATGAAATAACTCACTGACTTTTAAACGGAACATGAAGTTAAACAGACACCGTCGTCCTTCTAGCATGTAGTCAACAGCAACGTCTCAAAACTCAACGTCCTTAGAAGAAACATGAAAGCCAACTTGTACACACACACACACACACACACACACACACACACACACATGCACACGCACTACGATAGGGAGGATAAAAAAAAAAAGTTTTGCAAATAAACCAAAGCTGTCACCTTGATGCTTGCAGTTCAGCGTTTCACTTGAAGCCCCGTCTCAGAGGAAGGCGGTGGGCGGCCGCTGAGGTAAATGCTGTAATGTGGCGAAGAAATGTACCCTGACAATAAAAGCAAAAACGGCAATGAGAGGTGCGGTTGTCAAGGTGTGATAGATGGCGTCTTTGCATGGAGAATGTGTTTGGTGCCCTTGCCTGCGCCGGCTCCTCCGTCTCGCGGGGCCGTCGCCGCTGGAAGGTTGGAGGGCCGGGAGAGGGAGGACCTCTGCCCCCGCTGGCTGGAGGAGTGACAGGCGAGAGGAGGCACAGGGACCGCCAGGCGTACACTGCCCTGAAATACTTTTTATAACCCTTTTTTTTCTCCTTGTTTCCCCCAATGAAATGTTGAATACATTATTTAATAGGAGAACAAAACTAAATTGAAACTTGATCCACACAGAAAGGCGCTTTTATCCAAAGCAACTTACAATAAGTACATTTCTCGAAAGAGAGAGAGAGCCAAGTATTTAGGATTTAGTGTATTATTCGCAGACGTGGCTTTTCTTGGGCTTCTCCAAAGGACACAGGCAGGATGGTGAATAATCCGGTTTATTGTCGACGTGGGAAAAGACCTATGAAAAGTAGTGTGTGTTGAGAGTGTGTGTTGAGAGTGTGTGGTGTTGGCTGGTTTACCCTGTGGGCCTTGATTAGGCAGTGAACCACAGGTGTGCAGTCCCTCCCAGCCCCAGACTCATCGGCCAGGGCCAGGTGAGGCTACTTAAACCGGCCACCAAACACACATACTCCACAAAATATGTCTACATTTTAAGTGCAATAATAATAACACTTAAATTAATAATAATTTGAATGAATAAATAATTTACTTGTAATTTTCCTAAGGTGCCCAACATTTTTATGCCACTTTAAGAATTCGACTTGTCAAAGTATTTAGTTACCATTAAAGTGTAAATGTACTCTGTTTCAGCTAGAATTCAAACAAAAACTTTTGTTTGAATTACGATGTCCTTACGATGTCCTCCACACCAGGTTCAGATTTTAAGCCACATTGCGCTCATTGAGCACATTTTCAATAGGGGAGGTCAAGGTTTTTTGCACTTACCTCCAGAATAAAGGATGAATTTTCCACTTTGGTTTTAGGTCATTAAAACACTTTAAGCTCTCGTTTTAGCCTCCATGCTACCCCTCCATTTTTTGTGTCATATTTCCCAAAATATTTTGCTTCTCATGTCCACATGATGTCCACATGTGAGTGTAACGTGAATTTCAGCTTATTTTGACTTTGTGTCGGTCATTTGGACACATGAAGCTCATTTTTGTGGTAATTTTGTAGCATATTTTGCATATTCATAAAAGAAACATCTAATGGTGCTCTAGGTCTGAGTTAAATATTGTTTTGCCTCATCAAGTCATTTTCACATCAAGTCTTTTGAGGACGTCCTAAAAAAGGTTCCTTCAAAGAGTATTTGGTTTATTTAGATGTTTAATTTAATTTACATATTTACATATTTCGTACTTCATCCAAATGGTTTTCTTTCTGACCTTCACTAGCGGTGGAACTTGACGAGTTTGTAAACAATCAGCAAAGAAAATAAATGAGACGGATCCAGTCTGATGCACAGTTTGAGGACAAAAAGCAACAGAATGTCTCTTGGATTCAGTCAGAGGACATTTGAGGAGGCAAGCTGTGTAATTGGAGAAAAGTAGAATGACATTAGTGTGTCCAATCAAAAGCAAGCCTTCCCAATCCCACTCAGAAAGAACCACTCGCCTTGTGTGAATGCAAGTGAGAGAAATACAATGTGTGTGTGCGTGTGTGTTTGGTGTGTGTGTGTCTGAGAGAGAGAGAGAGAGAGAGAGAGAGAGAGAGAGAGAGAGAGAGAGAGAGAGAGAGAGAGAGAGAGAGAGAGAGAGATGGAAGATGAAAGTAAGATGAGATGAATAGATAAACTGTTGTTATATGAAGAATTAGAAAGTGTATCCGTCCCTGAGGTTTTGCTTACTGGATTTAGTAAGGACGCCAAATTGATATGAATTAATCATGCGTTTTTTAATATGATATTTACATTTGTATACATGATATATTTTCAGGGATTTTCTGGAAAGGTTGATTTAGAAAAGCCTATTTCGACATTGCTATTGTGTGTGTGTGTGTGTGTGTGTGTGTGTGTGTGTGTGTGTGTGTGTGTGTGCGTACATAGGCCTATTGTCTGGGGTTCTGAAGGTGATGCCTTTGTCAGGCACATGTTGCGTTGACCTGATTTCCAGGCCACTGGTTGACTTCATTTTGCAGATTTCAAGCATCTTAATGCTCACCTGACAGACCTGCAGGGTGCTGCCACTTAATGTCCCGGAGCGAACACATATATAGACAGAGCTGCACTGTGCCACTCAAACACTCACAGACCAGTCAACAAAAGCCACTCCGAGCCGTGGCTGCCACGCTCTGCAAAACAACATTTGTCATACGTTGGTGTGCCAGCAGCTATTGAAACAGGGAGCATTTAGATATGGCCATGAATCTATGGTTTTTAATTAGTGTTGGTTGTAAAGGCGACATGCATATTCTACTCTTCTTTGCATACTTTATTCTTATTTTTGCATCATGACCAGAGCAATTTTTACAAACAATTTCCAATGATTAATAAAGTTGTCTACTCTGAATCTGTATCTTAGTTGGGTCGGAAATCTAAGGTCAGGCATTTTCTCAAATAGTCTTTGTAATTTGCACACTTAAATTAAGGTGATGAGGTTAATAGTTTTTACAGTTTCCTCACGGGGCTGCTTGTGTAAATAATAAAATCCTAATGAATAATTTACATCACCATTCATCTCTCATATACGTTCCCTGGGTACTATAGATACCAAGGTGGTAAAATGTGTCGCTGCTGAGAGTGTGAATGAGTTTTGAATTATTCTTTCATTACTGGGCCAAAGAAGATGTCTTGGAAGAGCCGTCCTTCGAAGGTAGAAATGCTACGATAGTCGTAATTTATTAATAAAGAACATGCAAATGTATGTTTGGCTGTATGCTTGAATGGAAGGAAACAAATGGTTTTAGCTCAAACCTTCTCATAAGTAGATACTAGATAGAACTACCATGTCTAGTCTCAAGGAAAGTTTCAAGGTTCGGCAACTAGGACATTGGTATGCTGTCAATGACAAACAAAAGTTGAATAAACAGTATCTTCTGTTTATTCTAGGATAATATAGTCCAATCCAAATGTTTTTATGACACTTCAAATAATTAGGCACATGAATCTTAAATGTTAACTTGTCAAGTTCTTAAAATGTAGGTTGGAGATTGAGGTTGCCTCATATTTCCTTTGGGGACCAGAGGAAATATATATTTAAAAGAGAAGATTTAAAATGCCTTCAAACCATTTCAAAGATAAGGGTCAGGCTATTTTTGTGCGCCATTGTACTACACTAGTCTTACACGGCTCTGGTGAAACGTGGTCCTCGCTGAAGCTTTCAGACGCCGTACCGTGTAATTCCCTGCAGGAATGTAATTCCAACTGTCAATATTATTTTGTCTGGAAAGTATAGGAGAGGACGATGCCAAGTACTTTGTAATACTATATCCGACCTGGAGACTCCGCGTTTCAAGCATCCCACCTTACACTGAGTACATGTTTAGGCGTTTTACTTTAATAGCAACTCAAGGAGGTTGAAAGTAAAAACCTGCAGGAACAGAGAAATCAATGTAACTCTATAACCTCGGCGGTGGGCCGTTTGGACAGAAGTAATGCATATTATCTTGATAGATTTTCTTTTTGTCCGTCATAGAAATACATGGGTTCACTGAAGTAATATTTTATTCATTTGTTCATTAGATTTTTCAAAACTAATTTTTTTTAATAATAAATTTCACTCGGATGACATTTAAGAAGTGTTACATATGAACATAAAAACACTAAAAAAAGATGTAAAAAAACGAAAAAGAAACCGCAAACAAATTATGTATAATCATTATCATTTATGCTTTATGATCACTTTCCTCATACTCTTCCCAAGTACAGTTTTCATTAAGAAAAAAACCAATTGATTGACAGGAATAACAGAACGAACACAGGACAGCTGAAATGAAGACTTACTTGAAACTATCTGCCGTGACCATTTATCTTTTTTTTCTTATCTGTCAACCCAAGCACACGATGGACAGCCATATATACTGTAGTACATTTTTGGAAACACGCACACACACACACACACTCACACACAAGCAAGGTAACACAGTCACGGTCAATATCATTCATTGGCATCATCATCCGACAACTTTGCGCACACATTCTCAATGTTCACTCTCTCGCTTATGTAGGTATTCTTGTCAGGATTGAGCTGGGAGGCAGTGATTCCACCGGTATCCTTAGAGCGAGGGGAGCGCCGTCGACGGGCCCCCCTGTATAACTTGTATAAGGATGGATTAGGGGCTTTACACTGGGCCCAGGGGGAGGCTATCTCAAGGGCCGCTTCCGTATAAAAAACTATGTAGGAACACATGTAAAAAGGAGGGAGGAGGAGGAGGGATTGAAGAATCCAAATAAAGAAAAATATATATCGCAGATGTCTTAAAATCCTCTAGGTCTAGCAACACTTAACACTTACGTTGTCTTTTTTGTCCGTTTTCAAGGTTTTATTCCAAAAATGGGTCGAGGAGCAGTTATAGTTTGCATCATCTATACAACAGGCTAGAAAACACCACTTTGTTCACAGTCCATAAAGCACATTTAGATGTGTTTTTTTAACTGTATATAAACATATGTACTGTAATAATATAATTCTGCGTGCATGGACCCTTCCCTCAAAATGATCGTTTTTCTCATCCACGGGGAATTCGGGGAGAAAGCCCTTTGATTTCACACGGAGAGATGTGGAAAATCGAAGGCCTCCCGAATTCGTACTGGCACAATGGACACGTTCATCTGGTTAAAGTGAAGGTTGCATTGAATAGGTTCCATCGGTGGTAATGTTGGAGTCCTTTTGTCCACCGTCACTGCCTTTTGGAGCGCTCAGCTCGATTGGCTGATTCTTCAACGCCGTCCACCGGAGATGGTTCTCTTTCTTGTTTTTTCCCCCCCCCTCTTTCTTTTGTTACCAATACAGATATTTTTTAAATTTCATTTTGCTCTTCATCCAAAGTATATTATTAGCGTTTTTTTTTTTCTTCTTTATTCACGTATATATGCATTGTGTCATCTGCTCATAGAAAAAAAGTCTCAACAACACAAACACAGGCAATGTTAATGAGGACACTAATTGTTGTAATGCTGAGAGTTCCTTGAAACGTCTGTAACTTCATTCCTTCACCCCCCCCCCCCCCCCGTGCACCAGAAACAGACAGTTGAATCGCATCATTTCAGTTCAAGGAAACGTAGCATAGATGGGGGTGTTAGATAGCTATTGTACTTTAGTCTATTAGTCTGCGTTTCACTTCCCGCCTGACGTACGGTCTCGTCAGCGTGCTGCGAGTCCCGTGTCATCGTCTCCTTGAATTGAGTCTAATGCAGCATTGTTCATATCGTCTCCGTTCAGCGTTCCCATCTTCCGGGGGGTGGGGGGGGGAGGGGGGGGAGAAACGGGAAAAAAAAACGAACCAAAAAAAATATATTTTGCTATACTGTACACACGAGGATCTTCTGAGTGTGTGTGTGTGTGTGTGTGTGTGTGTGTGTGTGTGTGTGTGTGTGTGTGTGTGTGTCTCGTCGCCGATAGTCAAAGTCAGGAAATTCAATTCTGGTCCCCTCCCCCCTCCACCCCCCGCCCCCCCACCACCCTCTGGAGATGGTGGTTGGGCCATCCGGAGACAGAGAGACAGAGAGACAGAGAGACAGACAGAGAGAGAGAGAGAGAGAGAGAGGAGACATCACACATAGTACTCCTTGTCCTTGTTCTTCTTGCCCTTGCCCGAGGTCTTGGCCGGGTTGCTGGGCTTCACGCCGCTGTTCTCCTTGACCACGCTGCCGTTGGCCTGCGTGGCCGAGTTGCTGATGTAGTTGTGTATCTCGTCCACGTGGTAGGAGCCCTCGTCGCGGTTGCGGTACTTGTACATGGCGTAGAGCAGGATGAGGATGCAGAGGGCGGCCGCCGCCACGATGCCCACCACCATGCCCGTGGTGCTGCTGGACTCCCGGAACACCTCCGACGTGCCCGGGTAGCCCTTGGTTCCCGTGGGGTTGGCTGCAGAAAAGGGAGAGAAGAGGGAGATGATTCGTCAATCTTTTGGTTTTTTTTGGGGTGTTCCAGGGTTTTTGTGCTCCATCTCAAGGTCTCTTCCCAAGGCCTGTCTTCGGGGGGGCGGGGGGAGACTGCAACTGTGACTATAAGGGTTGCCGTTAGAAATGGACTTTCAATGCATTCTAGATACAGGACAAGAAAACCAAACCACGATATTTGAGCTCGATGCTCAATGAGATCCGGAGCTAGAGTTGAGCTAAAAATGCTTCACTTGGGGGGTGGTGGGGGGGGGGGGGGAGTCTGCTTATCGTGTTGATTTGGGGTCTTTTAATACATGACAAAAATACGGAGTAAACGTAAAAGGAAAGTCCATTTGATCTCAATGAAAAACGTTGTGTCGTCGAAGCTCGACCAATTGCGAACACAAGCTGCTAAAAACGAAACGGGCCAACGAGATGCAGCAGCGACACTCCCGCCCTCGTCAGGTGAATGAATGGCCGCTCACGTAACGCCCCCTCCAGTGCATGAATACACTCTGACTATGCTGTCGGTTCGCCATCGATAGCGTCCCGTTTATTTTCAGCTTGTTACAAATTTAGAAATGCACTGAAAGCCCACCCCGCCCCTAGCCCCCCCCCCGCCACCAAGCTGTAGCTTAGCAGCGTCTATTTGCACTTCTTTGAACTACAGTGAGCTCTTTGTATACACAAGACTGTTCTGTATTATAGTGGATTTTAATTATTACATGTGATTTGAAAGGTGTTTGAAGCTGTGCTGTACTTTTAAAGTAAATACAATTAATACATGTATATCATGTAATACATATGCAAAAAATCAATTAGATGATAATCTACATGCAAAATAAAGAAAAAGAAAAGGACATTTGCTGATAGTGATTGTCTGCTCATAGTGATCAGTTTGACCTGTGACCAATTTTGACCACGTGACGATCACAGTAAGTGGTTTCCATTGTAGTTCGAAACCAGAACCTTTTGGCTGGGAGTCCAAGGCCTGAACCACTAGACTAGTAGGTATAGGGTTTACTGAAAGGCAGGGAGGGTCGTACACTAATACACACACGAGTGTGTACACGGTTAACACATGCATTGAAGATATTCAGATTAGATTGGTATGTGTTGCAGGCGTAAGGTGGATCGATTGTGCTGTTAGTGCGGCCGCTGGGCCAGAAGGCTTCTGGCTGAAGACTAATAAGATAGAGTAAGACCTGGAGGGTTCTGTGGGATTAGCTCCACCGCTCGAGTTGGGAATAATTGTTGTCCACAATACAGTCGTTAATACAGTATATACAGTATGGTCAAAAAGGAGTTCTAAAGTACATCCAAACTCCAAACTTATTTAAAGGGGAACTTTGCCACTTTTCAACCTACTTTGTATGGTCTCTATGTGGGTGGTATATGCAAATTAACAATCAGTTTGCTTAGACACTCAAAATTAAAAGTGCCCTTTTAAAAAAATTGCAACGTGAGCATGCAGTCGATTATAGATTTTACCTAAATCTATCCTTTCTGCTATTTTGAAATCATGCTAGAGCACATTTTCCTGAAAGCATACGTGCTTAATGGGATTCTATTATTCTACCACATGGTGTAGTCAGGGTAAATACATTGTTCTGAATTGACAGTCTGTCTTGAGTGCTGCTTTAAAAATTACAGCTTATTCAACCACTTCAACCTTTATATGTATAAATGGGTGTGTGGTGATGAACTAAATGTCAAGCCCTGGGAGCTCAGCATGCCAGGATTATACGAAACTAAAAAGTGAAACTGAAAGAAAAAGTTTTTAAATGTGAAGTAGCAGTTAGTTTTTTAGTAGTGAGAAGCTGAGAGATGTTTCATTTAACTTATTTTTTTTAGAAGGAAGTATCCACAATTGATGCTTGATTTTTAAATGTCTAAATTATGTTTTTTCATTTTGCAATGGTAACTGAGTGTGAAATGAAAATCCTCCAAAACGATTCCAGGACTTTTAATTATTGACCAAATGTAAAAGCCACAAGTTGGAGATGAAAGTTCTGTCAATGTAACTGAAAACCCTTCTAAATTCCTGCCATCAGTTTACATTGATTTCTAAACCGGCAAGAGCGTTTTGATGAATAACTCCAATAACTCCATCGGCCTCACCTCTGGGTTCAAGGCATACTGTATACAACAACCAACAACCAACAACCAAATAAACAACACTAACTTTCCACTTGACAGTTTGAACTCACAATGGCAATGCTCTTTTTGTCCAACTTTCAGAATAAGGCCCTATCATGGTTAATATGCTTAAAAACTCAAATGTATTAAGAAATACTATTAAAATAGAATTGAGCAAAATCATTTTTATTTGGTTATTTTTCCACTAAATATATCAGAGGCATTTAGGCAAACAAATGGAGTGATCAGCTCCCTTTATATCAAGCATTTACCAAATTTCATCCGAATACTAAAGCCATTAATCCTGATAGCCGTTCATCACTAAAATCTGTGTGATTGCTCATGAGAGCCTTGTGGGGAGAGTATATCTTTTGATTTTCTTCATTTCTCTTATGATTGCCTTGTTATGAAAGGGGTTCTTCTCAACGTTTGAATTATTATTTTCCAAACATCCGTTTGCACTCAATAACATCATGGCGGCATCGACTGCATACGAGCTGTGAATGCAGTGCATGCTCAGGCATTTAGAAAAACGACAGAACGTTTATTACAATTTATTTTCATTGTTTCATCTGGGTTTCAATTGCTTCATGAGTCGACACTGAAATGCTGCATGCATGCGGTTCAGGATATCTCACGCATGGGCTCTGTGTGATCGCCCACAACATGCGTGACGGAGAAGGAGGGAGGGAGGGAGGGAGGAGGAGGGAGGGAGGAGGGATGTCTCAACGCTGAATGTTTCTTTGGAGAAAAGCTGAATTTGCCTCCGCTTTTTATTCACGTGACGCACGAGCGCAACAATGCGCCCCAATGACTCAGCTAAGTTGCACATTAGCGAGGACACTACTGTTTCACGCACCAGTTAGACTACCCAACACTGCGACTGTCACGCCAACTCTGGAATAGGAAACCCCCACTTTATTACATTAGCGCGGTTATTTCATCCATAACACTAGATCCAGTTTTGCAGAAGGATGGGCTTTCGAGGCATCGGTAGGATAAATCCAAGTAACGCAACACACTGACATTGCACAGACTCTAGATTAGCCTCCTAGAAATGTACATTGAAGAGAGGGTTGTTGTTGTTGGTGTTATATATCAGCGTGCCTCGCCTCAAGAAGTCACCGCTTGACCACTGATCTCCTCCACACTGTGAAAAAGTAAAAGACGAAGTTGTAACTGAAGGGCGACATATTCTTCTCCTCTCTTCCACCGCCCGCCCACACACAAAAAACCTGGCGATGCTGATGCTGCCTTCCATTGACCCAAGTCAAATGTTTTCAAAGCTGGTTAGACTGATCACCGGCGTGGACATGCCTTCAGCGCCAGTAGACATCCAAGGACAAGGGGAGCGCGCCACAAGCGAATCGAGTGTGACTGAGCGTTGCAACAGATTAGCTCTGCTTGTGACGAGCCCACTTATCCTTGCGGACAGGTGTGAAGAAGAAGGCCCCCGTCTCTCCTGCCTTGTGGGTCAGAAACCCCCCCCCCCCCCCCCCCCCCCAAAAAAAACAAAAAAACACCAACCGGCTGACATGGCGACTTCCAGTGTGAGCCATTGCCTGGGCATTTCCAGTGAGTTACCTGTTTTGCTTTGTCTGCTATCAGTTCTTTGCTCAGGGTCAAAAAGTCAAAGGGGTAGTTAACACAAGCAGGCATGATTGGAGGAGAGAGCGAGAGAGAGAGAGAGAGAGAGAGAGAGAGAGGGAGAGGGAGAAAGAGAGGGAGAGAGAGATGGACAGAGAGAGAAGAGAGAGAGAGAGAGAGAGAGAGAGAGAGAGAGAGAGAGAGAGAGAGAGAGAGAGAGAGAGGGAGAGAGAGATGGACAGAGAGAGAGAGGAAGTCTGCCTTTTTCACTTGCGAGGAGATGGCAGTAGAGATCAGGGGTAGGAGGGATTTGTGTGTGTGTGTGTGTGTGTGTGTGTTACTGCAGGGGCGTCACACACACACACACACACACACACACACACGGTGGTAACAGCGTCAGCGGCATGGTTGCTCTGCTGTTCCAACACCTCCTCCGAGCCCCCAGGGTTTTGTTCTCCGTTGCCGAGATGGAGATGGTGTAGATTGGCACCCCGTTGGCACCCCCCCATCCACATGTTGTGGAGAGCGGAAATATACTGGATAACACCTGCTTCAAAATCATAGGCCACACCCCCTATGAACCCCCGCCCACGTCCTGGACAGGGCCTTCGATTGGCTGCCCTCTGGTAGGCGTCTGTGCTGCTCGACATCAGCTCAGACTAACCGGAGGACGACAACCTTCATATATGAGGCTGTTCCCCTGCTGAACTCCAGTCTGGTAGTTGTGTGTTAACCATGATTGCTTCCAGAAATTGTCCCTCTGGGATAAATATAATTAAAAAAGATATATACTGTATATAATAACAATAATAATAATAATGTTGTTTTAATTGAACTGAATTGTTGTTTAAAGAAAAACAATCCTTGTCAACAAGTCAACGTGTTTGTTCTAATTCATGGTTGTCAAATGCACGTGTAATAAGTAATTATGAAATAATTATACTTTGCGCAGTGAGACCAAATGAAGACACCCGAGCGTGTTTGTATGCATCATTCTTTAGTTGAATTGTCGCACAAAAATAAAACATTTAGTCATTTTCGACGTCACACTGGCACACTAGCCAGCCCAGATCTCCTCTTTACTTGCATTTAAATGCACCTGATTGGGAACAGACAGAGCAAAGCACAAGAGGGCCCGTGATTCCACAAAGGGGAGAAAAAAACCAACATCTGCCCGTCTCTTCATCCCCCCTCCATCACCTCGGCATGGAGGCACATAAACAACCAGAGAGGGTGAGAGAGAGAGAGAAATAGAGAGAGAGAGAGAAATAGAGAGAGAGAGAGAGCGAAATGGTGCCTGAAACAAGTGTTTAAAATAATGCTCGCTCTCTCTACTCAAGGGTAAAATTAGACATGTAGAAAATGACCTTCAAGTGGCGCTGGGCTTCATCGCAGCACAGCAGGGGTGCACTTGTGAGGCGGGAGAAGTAAACTCGGGGGGAAGGGTGACTTGAAGGATCGCCGTGCCGAGAGGCCGCGGAATAACCTTTCACTCTCCATCCAACAGGCCAAGCAAGGGACTTGTATTACTGTATTTCATCAAGATTTTCTTCTCGTTCGCAGCAAACCGGGGCTTATATTTCTCTCTTATGGCCTCCGTATCGCTTCCACACTTGGCCAGGCGTGGAGGAGAGATACTTGAGGGATATGAGAAAGCAAAACAAGAAAAACAACCATGAAAGGACAGGTCAGAGGGGTGGGCCATTATGCAGCAGCTACTTGGTGCACAGTGAGTGCCAAGGGGTCCAATGGGCGGGTGATGCCGCTACCAGAGGATGAACTTCAAGAACCTGAATTTCTTTTCTTCAGACGAAGTTAAAGTGTGCACCTCAGTACAAAAACACGTAAATGTCACAATCCCAAAAATCTCACATTCTATTATATGTACTTTCTTAACAGATTTCTTGAGCACGCTGCCTCAAGCTGTATTCATACCTACACCTTTGTGTGTGTGTGTGTGTGTGAAGCCTCGTTTTCTCAGCAATACATATATATATATAGTCATAAATGAGTGCAGATCTGAATCTATACCTGTGTGGTATATAACCACCCTTATCACTATAGTGGTGTTAGAATGTGGGTTTTTTTTTATGACTTATGAAGAAAAGCTACCATCGTGGGCAGGGATTATCATGCCACACCAATATCAAAATCAATACCATATCAATATCATACCATAGCCTGAAATAGAGTCGCAATGACACCAGCACTCTGCTTTCATTATCTCTATGGACATTTCTGGGAAGTGTGTGGGTTTGTGGCTCTCATTAAGTCTACCTGGTTACACAAGCTCTTGCTCTTAAAAGATATTAGCATCAGCGCAGTGAGACTATATACTTAATGGAGTTTGTAATGCCTGAAGTGATTCTCTATTTCATTTAGGCCCTCATCGAGAGACCCCCGCCCTCCTCCCCGACGGGGATTTGAATAAATGATCCTCTTTAAAGACTATTTTCCCCTCATTTGTCTCCAGTGAAAAGGTTCATTTGTTTGTTAATTTGCAGTTGGTGTGAGCAGATTGGAGACACCGGAGATAAAGGGTAAAGTGTGGAGACTGAAGCCTTGTTTAAGGTACGCGTGAGCCCTCCATGCGAGGTAATGAAGCAGATAAAGCTGCCCGGGATGTAATATCTTCTGTGACCTTCAACTCGACGCTTGATGCGGGCTAATAGATAGGGAGCCATTTTTTCACGGTACACAGATATATTCTGCATTATTCTAATGTATTTTCTAGTTGAATGTCTTGGCGGCTCAAGAAAAAAATATTCATATATATACTGTAGGCCTATATATATATTGTATAGTTAATATCTTAGTTATTTATTTATTATTGACTGAAAAAACATTAAAGAGTGTATACGATCATATACTGCGGGGTTTTCTGCTACGCTTCCACCCTACAGCGGTGAATCGGAGATATTCGTTATCTGCCGCATCTCTCGAGACTCCATTGTGCTCGTCATACATGACATTCTTGTCATGTATGACCAGATAGGGCCGACGGCGCCACATATCTCATCGTGATGGCTGTCAACGCCGTCCTCCTGGCTATCTAGCTATCTATCTATCTAGCTAGCAGGCAAGCAGTCACGTCCACAGTGAGGCTGGCGGCGTGCTAGCGGCGGCCAGAACACGTCGTGTACTTGTGAGGCGACGGCGTGTGGGTGGCGCTGGTGACGGAGCACACGTGTGAGCTCCACGTCGCTCCACTGTCACACTCATAGGTTAGAGAAGGAACACAGACATGAGTAAGGAGACAGAGACGCTCAGAGTGGAAGTTCTCGCGTCGCAAGCAAGTGTTGCCGTTTTTTTAAATGTAGATTTATTATTTTCTTTCTCTCTTTCAGCCCGTAGCCATTATATTTATTTATTCATTTGTTTTTGTTTTTTTTCACTGAAGGATCACTTGGTAGAAACAGTTCAGAAATTCAATTATACACACATGCTACTGCTGGCACACACACACTGCTGGCTGCGCTATGGACGGCCTCCAACATCCTGTTGTGCAAGATGCTAGGTAGCAACAAACAATTCCCATGTACGGGCTAATTCTGGGTCTCTAATTAGCCTGAACTGCACGTCTTCCTCTGGGTTAAACCAGCGTGAATGCTGGGAGAACATGCGAGCGTCATGCGGGAAGGCAAGTTGGATTTCAGTTAGTTTCTAGATGGAAAATTATAATTGAACTGGTTTTAAGGGTTTGCATTCTGCATTTGTACCGATTGTTAAATGTAGGCTTCGCGGCGTTCGTACGTTTGTGGCATGAATGTCATTTTCTGGTTCACTTTCATCGCATGGTCACAACTGCCAGTTATTAGTCTGGTATCTTTGTCTTGACTTTCATCGGCTCAACCCTGTCATGCTCGACTTCAGCTGCTAAACAGACACACTGTGTAAGCATCAACGTCAGCATATTAGATGCAGTGGAATAAAAATGAATATTGAAAATATGAATATGTTTGGGATCAGTAAACAAAATGGCTGCTATGAGGACCATCAGCATGAAATCCCCTTTTCTTCCTCTTGGCACCCCATTTATTTGTGATTATTATTTTTAAACGACGCCTTCTGTCATGCATTTATGACTGAAAAGGGGAACAAAAAACCCGCCAAAACGATTATGACTGCATCCAATTTGCAATCAAAGAGCAACAATCTCGACGCAAATCTTGAAGGTCATCACAAAGTCAAGTTGAGATTAACAGACATCCAATGGGAATTCAGAGACAGAGATTATTATTATCATGATTTTTTTTTTTTTTTAATCTTTTCTGACGCTGCTCTCTGACAGCCCTGCTGAGCCCAGAGTGTATTGTCATGCAGGGAATAGGCTACTGTATGCGACGAGTGAACGCACGGAAGAGAGAACGCTTCGGCTCGGCCCTGATGATTTAATAAGCCATTAGATGTGGTCAGTGACCTGTTAAGACAGCTCCAGTGCTGTTGTGTTTCATCAATCTCGCCCGCTGCCGCGTTTTTTCCCTAAAACAATCATTTTAACACTATTACTTTTCCTCTGCTTTCAGTAACACTTCTCCCATCGCCACCGGGGGCGGGAGGGGGGTGGTAAATAAATAAAGGTGTAACCATTTGATGTATTTGCTTCCTGCTTGTATTATTCTCCCACCCTGTAAGCGTGCATTATTATTAGTATTATAATTCTTTGTCATATTCGGTCAAACACAAACATTGTTAATGTCACTGGGCAAAAAAACAAAATGCTGGCTGAGAACAAAGAGAGAAGAGAGAACCGTGGAGGTGATTAACCCCGACCTGCCCCATGGCGGCTGAGACAGCTGCCTGCGATGGCTTGTGTCAAAGGTTGAGAGATTATTTTGGAAATGTAATGGAAATGTAATAAAACTCGGACTGGGGCAGCAGCTATATTTACCTATCTCTGATAAGGGCCCTGTCTCATGGACGCGGTGGAGTCGGGGTTTACTTGGATGCATGAAAAATAACCGAGAAGTAGATGTTGTCTTTGTATTTATACTTTAGTTTTTATTATATTCATCATATTTCGATTACATTTTTTTCTAATCTTGTACGCATCTGAGTTCATTATGCCCATTTTATGTCATCTTTTACATCATCAAGTTTCAGAAGGTGCTATAGAAATATAGTTCATTATTGTTACGATATGTGATATCAGTAAAATACTGTCAATGTATTGAAGTCGTGGATTTTCTGGAGAAGCAGATTGGAGAACCGCTCACTTTACAATAAAGCCGGCAGTTATAAACGGAACAAGAGAAACACGTTTTGCATGAATTTGAGACAAGTTTGAAGGGAATATTGCTAAGGCGATTGAACATTTCGGAACGAGAAAGAATATTGCTGTTGACAGCTTTAACAATGAAAATCAATGTATGGTAGTCAGCCTGAGAGATTGCCCTTCAACACTGTCGCCTTCCCCCAGAGAATGCTGAAAATATATGGAACAGCCGTGCAATATCTCTCAAACCATATCCGTGGCTTATGTTGCTTAAGACCAAGGGCAAGGGTGAGTTAGGAATATCACCTAGCTCCATCACCTAGCTCCATCACCTAGCTCCATCACCTAGCTCTATCAACTAGCTCCCTTTTGTCAAACCCATGACCACCAAAGCCCAAAATCCCGATGGCAAATGTCTGGAGAGAAGCAAGGGGCTGGGAGTGGAGAGACACGCTGACATCCCTGCTCCATGAGTCACGTCTTCCATATCTCCATGGAAAGAGTTTACTCAAACTCATGGTGATGGTGGTCATGGTCGATGGTCATAACCACGGGGATCATCTCTTCAGATGAGTTGTTCAGTGTAGCCTCTACCTCTTGACCCTTTCTTGGAATAGAAACTTCCAATGCCGTTCATTAATGAACAATGCGTTCTCAATTCACAGAAATGCCTGTGAATTGCCCGGCAAAAATGTCAATCGAAGTTAATTAATAAGTCATACAAGTCAGATACCACATGTACTCTATTTTAATATACAGTATAATGGCCCTTTTGTCCAACAGGACGACTGCGGACACTCAATGAACGTCACGTTTTGAATAGAGATATACTGGACACGATTGATTGGTAATCATTGGTCATGGTGGGTAATGATTCATGGGTAATGATTCAATGTCACTCTTCCAAAACCACCACAGCACTTGTCCTAAGAATCATCACCATGGCCTACATTGAATGTATTCATATCTTTTATATTTATATTCGTATTGGTTCGGTTACTGATCGTACAGCCTCACGGGCCGCTGTACCGGTGTACCAATGGTTCCTGTTCACCAAGGGGGTGCGAGGGAGGGGTCGGGGATTGAATTTGCTGCAGCCTGATCTAATCTAGAGTCACGCTGGAAGATTTGGAGAAGAGTCGGAGAAATGAAGCGAAGAGATAAGCAAGTTGCTCTGATCAATGTCACCCGCGGTGGGACCGGGTCGGATGAAGGACCATACGACACCCCCCAAAAAAAAAAAAAAAAAGTATTGCCAATTCACAGTGTGATCGACGAGCGACCTCGGGAGGCCGTACCTGGGAGTTTATTCCTTTTCGTGTACCCCTTGGGGAACCGGTTGTTATTTGTCCCTCTATGTGTACATAGATTAAAACCCCGCTCCCTACCTCCCACGGCCAGATTACCTCGATACAGCGGTGAGAGTCTGTGCAGCTTGCCTTCACACATGCGGAGAGGAGAGAAACAGAGAGAGAGAGAGAGAGAGAGAGAGAGAGAGAGAGAGAGAGGCAGAGAGAGAAGAGACGAGAGAGAGAGAAAGAGAGAGAGAGAGAGAGCGAGAGAGAGAGAGAAAGGGGGGAGGTTGGGAGTCATTTATTTCAAAATGATGAATTATCCGTACCACTGGAAGCGATGACCCAACCGTAATGTGAGAAAGTAGTCCCTTTATCAGTTGGATCGCATGGAGACTGGATCGGGTTTCCCATGTGCAGCCATGCCGTCGGGAGGGAGGGGGGGGGAGGGAGAGGGGGAGAGGGGGGGGAGGGAGGGGCGTGTGCGTGACCCTGACTGTAGATATTAATCAGGGTTTGGTGTTAGACAACTGCCACCCTGGGAGCCTTACAGCTCCATGGTGTCAAATCCCTTCAAATGAGCACAGAAGGAGGGAGATAGCGTCTCCCAGCATCATGCCGTCGCCGCCGCCGCCGCAGCCACAGCAGCAGCAGCAGCCACAGCAGCAGCAGCAGCAGCAGCCGTGTACGACGTGAGGCTTGGTTGACGTCAGATGACCTTGACCTTGGTGGCGATATGCAAATCTGAAACACTTCACGTGCGGCTCTGCGACAAAGAGTCCGTTCTCCTGCCTGCAGACCTCTGGCCGGGCTCGAGCAGATATACATCAACACCACAACAACAACAACAACAACAACAACAGTAACAACACAAACACCACAACAAAACAGCGGTGGTCCTCGCGGTCCCGCCGACGTGTTGTGGCGTTTGGAGGCGCGCGGCTTTGTGAATGAATAAAGTCTTCCGAAGCACGGACACAGACAGTCGAACAAGAAAGTTGGATGTGTCTGCCATGGGCCAGACAATTAAGCGGAGTTTTAATCACTAAGTATTGATCAATAGCAGATATGGATGGGTAGTCTGGACTTAATTGCATTCCCTTTTCTTCAGTCCCTTCAGAATGCCTCTTATTTTATTCATCTCAGGTAGACGAAGAAAGGAGTTCTATAATGGTCTCATCTATTCTTTAAGGTACTCTCATAAAAAAAGCACTGTTACCGAATACTTAATAATAATAAAATGCAGATCTTTCTTTGTTTTTCGAACGGATTGTTTACACTAGGATTGTTTATACGCAGAGGAAACTTCAAAACCAACAAGTATAATTCCCCGGGAGAGAAACTATACTCTATTGTGTTATGTGGCACGCAGAGATATGATCTATCACACTGGTTTGCGAAGCCCTGCAGACGACGCAACATAATAATCTCATTAAATATGAGACGGACTCCGACTGCTTGTTGTGTAAATGCAATCACCAGCAGGGGAGCCTCCGACGCAGGTGCTACTCAACACACACACACAACACACACACCACACACACACGATAAGAGATCAAAGATAAAGGCGAAATACGCCTTCATACACACACACACACACACACACACACACACACACACACACACACACACACCACACACACACACACACACACACACACACACACACACACACACACTCCTCTCTGGGTATACATTCTACTTATTGACAGCATTAATTGGTCGGATATAATTAAAACTTGCACGTTGCCACAACAACAGCTCTGTTTGTGTTAGCGACATAGCGATGTGCTGATGAATCATTAAGCAGAAATGCAGTGAGGTCATGAGGTCAAAATGACGGGAAAACTAACAAACACATAATAGCTTGCGTATTTTTTGCGTAGAACGTATTTTTCGAGCAAGATTTTGTAGCTTCTGCAGATGACGGCGAGCGAATATTGTGTGTTATTGGTCAGAAAAGCAAGGTGGGCGTGGCTTATTTTAACCTGATTTCCCCCGTCTCCACGGAGACCCTGCTGGTCTAAACCACAGAGTATAAAACGATGAAACGGAACAGGGTTCACACCCAGTCCTGGCCAGCGTGAAATAAATCTCCTACTTTTGGAGTAGGGTGACTGCTTTATTTCACTTACAAATGGCTCATAAATACAAAACAACATATATACAAATATAACAACCACATAACAACAACAACAACAACAACCAATTGAAAATGAATGAGAGGTTATGGTGGTCTGTCAGCGTGAGGAGAGCGTGGGGGGGGCTAGGGTGGGGTTGGGTGGTGGACAGTGACTGACACACACACACACACACACACACACAGAAGGAGACACACACAGACACACACACACACACACACACACGGAGGGAAGTGGAGGTGTAGAATAATAAAAAAAGAGATGACTAACCTAACCCACCTGAGCTCGGCTCACAGGGATCAATGTCTTCGTCGTCGCTCGGACACTCGGCCGACGCCACCAGCGCGTCATCCGTGGTCTGGGGGGGAGAGAGATCAAATGGTAAATGGATTGTATTTATATATCGCTTTTATCCAGAGCACTTTACAGTATTGCCTCACATTCACCCATTCATACACCGACGGCGGTGCCAACCACGCAAGGTAACAGGTCAGGAGCAGTTAGGGTTAGGCGGCATCTTGCTCAGGGAAACCTCGACACTTGGGGATTGAACCAGCAACCTTTCTGTTGTGAGACAACCGCTCTTACCTCCTGAGCTACTGCCACCCCTCGAGAGAGAGGGAGAGGTGAGGGGAGCTGATGGACGTGAAGCATCGCTTTCATTCCCTTTTTCCTTGTCCCTTTTTAGAAAATACAAAGTAAAACAGCAAGGAGGAGAGTGTGGGGGGGGGGGGGGGCGGATGGGATGTTGGAATCAAAAAAAGAAAGCCGGATGGGAGCGACTGACTCACTGAGACGTGGTGGTGGTGGTGGTGGTGGTAGTGGTTTGTGCCAGAGGATTCCTCCCGTCAACACCCTCGCACCCCCACCGTGGGGGAAGGGAGGGGAGGGGAGGGGTGGGGTGGGGGGGGGGGGTTAGGCAGGGAGCAGCTGGCCCATGTTGCTCTCTGGGTAATGTGAGCGTTACAAAAAAAAAATATGATTTGATTACTGAGGCACGGCGACGGACGAAAAGTTCACCGTGCCATTGTCATCCCAGCCTCGTTCCCGGGGACGGGGACGGAGGGGGCAGTGGTGGGCGGCGATGATGCTCTTTAAATGGGATTGTTAAAAGTCATCGCAAAACTCCTCTGACATTTACCACCGTGAGTAAAGCTTTAAAATGGGCGTGAAAAAGTACCCACAAAACAACGGCGAGGCAAAGGTTAAACTCAGTGTTACTGTCCCGATTGTTCCAACGGGTTGATTCATAATCCCCACTCAGGGAGCCTAAAGCAAACCCACGTATCGATCAGGCAGTGCTAAACTTTTCGTTTCTTTTTTTTCCATCTCGTCCCCGCAACCCGGGCCCAAATCCCCGGCACCTCGTCCGCCTGCCAGACGCGATAGCCCGACCCTTCCCACAAATGATTAAGGGTGATCAAAAACACATCAAGAGGCCTGCATAAAACATTATAATGCACTGCTGGCTAATGGTCTGACTGCAAGCTATTTGATCAAGTCCCCCTGATGAAAGGTCATTGCATTTAAGCTCGCCGCTCGAGGGCTGGACGTGCGCTGTCCGCATCTTGCATGCTAAGGAGAACGCCGCTCTGCGGTTTGTCTTGGGCGGTCTGCTCTGAGAGCCTGGGTTCACGGCGTCGGATAACGATTTCTCGTCTGCGCGTGCTACACTCTTGAGTAATCCAATCATTTCAAGAGGGGAGAGGCATGGTTTTTATCGTTAAAGAAAGACAACAAGATGTGAATACAATCTGCAAGTTAGATTACCATCGATTCACTTTGAACAAATAATTGCCGATGTCATTTCACTTAACATCCATTTGCCTGCCGATAATGCGATTGCGCTGCCACTGTAACACGATTTCCAAATTCTGAACATGGACCCATATCATCTTTACATAATAGACCTGGAGATAATAGATCAACCTCATTACGGCGCCTCGTGGCGTGGAGTACTAGGGGCCCTGTTCTCGCCACATCTGTTGGGTTTGGTGAGGGCCCCCGCGGAAGCCGTCCAATGTAAATTTAATTTGCTGTGCATGAGGCTGATATACAGTGTCGGCCATCCAGATGGCAGCAGTGCCAGGCACCGGCGCTGCCACATCCATCACTCCAGGCCTGTGATTTGTTTTTGCTGGCGGGAGATCCCAACGCCGCCTGGCAGAGGTGAATCAATGGTTCTGGCTCTCGCTCTTCTCTCTCTCTGTCTCTCCCCCTCCACTCCACTCCACTCCCCTTCCCTTCACTAGTGTCTTTATCTGTCCCTGTCTCCCCCTCTCCTCCCCTTCTTCTTTCTCTGTTTCACGGCCTCCTCATCCCCCACCTGCGTGCTATCTTCTTCTCGCACGCAGCAACCTCTCTACCAGCCCCTCCCCCCCCCACGTCGGCCAGGCTCTTAGATTTATGTGTGATGTGGGCACGGGTGTGTGCTTCATGTAGGCTAACTCCCTGAAGAATACTAGCTGCTGCTGCTGCTATGTGTGTGCATGTGTGTGTCTATGTGTGTGTGTGTGTGCGCTACGGTGTCCTTTATTTATTGAGTTCTTCCCCAAACTGGATTCAGGCCAAACAAAAGCTAAGAGACAAAGCTATTAAGAATGCATTTCGAAAAGGTGAGATAAAAAAAAAGAGATAACTTAACAAGATTTATATTATACGGGTCTTTTAGCCACCCCATTACCAACCCTATAAATGCTGTTGCTATAAATAGGCCGGCAGTGTTTGTACTCAGAGGGACGGTATGTTTTAACTGCGGACACAAATCACGTCAGTAATATGTTCGTATCATTTCAGCGCGGAACACAGAGGCCGGCGTTATTCTTATGGCCGCCATGGCCCTTAAAATGTATCACAGGAGACGACGCTCTTCCCGCTCTGTGGACAAGCAGCGCCACTGCAGACACAGACAGGTACCTTCGACAGCAGTGAAGACATCCAACCAGCCGTGCTGTGTGTGTGGTGGCTGAACGCAGATGTACTTCGGAAACAAAATGGTGTCTGAATTAATGAGCTAGTTTCCAATGTGCTCTTGGACAATTATGGAGTCAACACCGTCAAAAGTGTGTATTTTCCCATGGCAAGACACGTGATGCTTTTTGTCCAAATGAAACGCATAATGCCTTTTGATAGAAGTGACAACGTCATGGATGTAAACTGGCCTTGTTGCCCTTTCAGTAAAATACGCTTTGTAGTAATTGTCTTCCCCCCTACAGGCTTTCTTTGTTTTGTTGAGACCACGCGGTTAAAATAAAATACCGTTTGATCTGGTGGTGACATTGTGGAGAAGAGTTAAAAGCAATGCAAATTTTTCTCAAGGACTCAGTCCATCTCGATGTCTCTGCGCAATAACAATTTTGCCTGTAAACTATATGGCAGTGGGAATCATTCTTTTGATTTATTTTCTACCAAATATGAACCCAAGGCTGCACTTGTGGGTTTAGGTGGGAGTAAATCTCCAATCCAACCATTAAATGAATGTACATGTTTGGTGGGCAGAAGTCTGCCAGCAAAGATTAGTGTGTAGGTCAACGTGTTGTCATGTGGTCATGACCCAGTTGAAATCCAATACCATTACCAATTCATGGTGTCCTCTGACGGCCGGCTTCTTCTCCACCTGTGACAACTCCATGTGTTCACATTCGAGGGGGCTTACGAGGCAATATAACCACTGTGATGAAAACTTTGACAGGTTGCATCAATTGGATGGCGAAATAAGACATTGAAATGCCATCAGCTTTTCTCTGTGGGAGCTCTGGGTCCAAGGTAACAATAAGCCAGTCATTATTTTCACCTCAATGTAACGTGACCCACCCCCCCAGCCCTAAACCACCCTCCGTTTTCGGAGGAAGACGGTAGACGGTGGGTTTAACCAACCCCTCCCAGGTTAATGTACTGATGAGATATGAAATGTACTGCAAGGCCATTACTCAGTGGTGGAGCCTGCGCTAGCTAGCATGCTAAGGACACCTTAAGAATATCATTAGTGAGAGAGAGAGAGAGAGCGGTAGACAGAGAGAGAGAGAGAGCGATAGAGATAGAGAGAGAGAGAAAGAGAGAGAGCGATAGAGAGAGACTCCTCTGATTTGTGGTCGGAATTTGCTGCCAATAGGCCTTTGTTTAACTTAGCCGATATTTAATATGGTGGTTAGTATTTAATTGATATGTTGTAATATTATGAAAATATTATGACAGTAGGAATCCCAGGCTTCAGAACAAGCCTTCTTTCTAAGTACTAAAAGATGATAAAAACCAAGTGTCACTAAATTGCCGCTCACAATTTATGCTCACACTGTAAATGCCGTATAGCCACCACACCCACCCTACTACAGATGCTTTTTACACGACATGAGAGAATACGGTCGGTGTGCACGGAAGACACACAGAATGCTGACCTTGCTTCGGGATCAAATTGAACCCTCAAGGGTTTGAACTTGGACATTTCAACCTGACTCAGCCAATCCAGGTCTAGGAACTTTGTTAAGCACTGTCATACCGGTTTTCAATCTCAGAGAATTGATTTTTGTCTTTCAGCACCTTAATTAGACTCCCTAGCAAAGCCCATGGCCTGCGTGTGAGCTTCACAGGCCCACGCAGTCAGCACTCCCAGGCTGCCGTATATCACGTTATTTACAACCTGACGAGAGGCCATCTTCCTTTTCCACTGGCTTGCCACTGGCTCCCCTGCCCCCTAACGCCACTCCACCGTTGGGGCTTGTGTACTTACCACTCTCGTCAAGTTCCCTTACAAACTTCATTATTCTTTTTTATTCTTTTTTAAGACCCCCCCTTCATAACCCTGACTCAAGGAGGAAGGCATAGAGGAGAGCTGTTCTCTGGGGGGTAGAAGGCTGCAGAGTTCTGCAGCTTTGATGCTGAAGACGAATAGACACCTTCTCTGATAACCTGTCCCCCCCCAGTCTCTGCGGAGAGAAGCCACAAGGTTTTGTCTTGTTTTTTTGGAGGTGTTTTTTCCTCCACTGTTTTCTCAGCCACTCTAATTTGATGAATGCTTCCTGGCACCACAACATGTCTCTTTGGAGACAAACTGAAAGTCAGGAGGACACTGAAGGCGTCTGAAGGTTCTTTATCTAAAACATGCCCCTTGACGTCCTTGTAATGTATTCCACAGAGAATTCGCTTTTCTGCTGTTTGCTCGATTCTGGGGTTTGTGTTTTGCTTTCTCCCCAAAAAGCTATTTTTTTTCCTTCTGGCACTTTCCTTTCTGTGTTTTGTAAAACGCTGTGCTTCACTGTAAAATAGGTTCAATAAAATAACATTTCTGCCATGCTGGTGGGGAAAAAGCTCACACTCACTCACTCACTTACTCGAACACTGGCATTATCATACTGCAATTAATTCTGAATGAGTGGAATGCCCTTATATAATATGTCTTATAGAATTATAAATGTGCCACAGCCTTGCCCTCTGTTCACTTGAGACAACATTTTTCAAATCTTCACATTCAATCTTCATCATGTGTCCATTACAACAGAAACCTTAAATAATAGGTTTCCAATCACTAACAAGCATGTCTTCCAACAAATATATTTTAAATAATTAAAAAAGATGAACTCTTTTACCACAAATAACACAACATATACGTTGCATATCCATGATCATTAAAACTAAAATGCATAATGCGTTATGAACTTCAACGTCGAAATTATCCATACAAACGTAACAACGCAGCCCTCTGAATATTCCCTTCAGGCAAGTACAAGACCTCCCAGTCTCCAAGTCCCTCGGACTAAATATGGGGACATTTCATTCTCGCAGCTATTTTAGGCTGACAACCCATAACTGATAGCAACACTTAAACCCTACATGGCTAAGCCACCAACCCCCCTCCCCAGTAGGGGTAGATGCTTTACATCTTTATTTGTCCACACGATACGAGCTATTATTTCTCACAGTGGAATAGATTTTTGGTCTGTTAATGCCGTGCTGGTGCGCGGCCCTGGACTAAAGCTGCACTCTAATTAGGTGTAGGGCTGACCGAGGCTTTAGTGCTGCAGCAACAGTAGATCATTAGGGTTGCACCGAGCCATGGGGTGACAAGTGGGGTAGCACACCAAATTGGCCAGACAACAACACACAACAAATATATAAATATATATATATATATATATTGTGCAGTATATACGTATATATACCATATATACTGTATATATATATATATATATATATATATATAAAATATCGACACAATTTTTAAAATTGTGTAAATGCAATAATTCAAACGCTAAATCTAAATAGAAATTGCATCCTTAATTCATCCTCTCCCATCTCATGTTTCCATTTGCCCGTGGCGGCGTCTCCCGGCGCTATCGCTGCTGGCGTCTCCCTCGCGCGGCCGCTGTGATGACATCCAAGTGTCTAACTTAGCACCGCGCAACTAGGTCGATGTTGATGAATAATTTAGCCGCAGATGCTCAATAGAATCCATCTGAATAATGAAGGCGCGCGGGCTTACAAGACAGGGAGACTAGCTTAGCGTAATGCCGCGGTCCTCACCCACACACTCTTCCCATTACTGCTCGGTGTAGCTGTCAACATCGTGCACTCACACACACTGCCAGTGTGGTGGGGAGTGGATGGGGAGGGAGACGTGGGGGAAACAGCATTATCAGTAGCATCGCCTGGAGATTGAACAAAAGGTGATATATTTGTATAATAGGCGTCATGTTCAAAGCCCTCGCCCCCCAGGCCCGCCTTCAGAAAATTTGCCGGCGAGACGCCACACAGTGCTGGCTTCCACGATGACAGGACAATTTGCTGGTGGTTTTCAGAGGAAGTGGAATGCGGGGCCATGTTGGGGCGGGTGGGAGAGGAGGGGGGGGGGGGCGGGGTGGGTGGTTATGGGGGCACATTTGTGTGGGGGAGCCCAGCGGAGAGCCAGGCACCCAGCGGCACTGCGGTGGGCCTTGCTAGCTGCTCGGGGAACTGCTGCTGAAGCTGCTGCTGCTGCATTCACGGCCTCACGCTGAACAGAAAGATGACTCGTGGTCGCTGAGGCTTTCATTACCCCCGCGTGGAGATGGCGGGGGGAAAATCACAGACGAGGAGCACACGGGTGGTACGACGGCCTGTGGTAAAGTAGTTACGGAAAATATTGCACTAATACTGCGCTAATATTGCGCTGTGCGACAACGGTGCGCCGTGATTCCCATTAAGAGACTTATCTGTGGCAGCAGCAGCAGCAGCACACGACTGGTTTAATTTGTCACAGTACAATTCCCGCTCACAATACAAAACATAAAAGAAAGCTATTTGCCTGTTTATAAAAGCACAAAATTATTCATGGCGCTAGTGTAGCTGATGCGTTAAACTATTTAAATGTAATAATTACGTTTTACCCCCCCCCCCCGCTTTACACAGGACCCCACAAACCCCAGTGTATGTAAACCCCACTGCCCCCACCCCCCCCCCCTCATCTTCACCGGAAATTCCCAATATCATGTGAGGACTTTACATTGCATTGTGACAAATAGAATTAAATACCTCGTGGAAATATATGAACTTTTAATATCACTCGATGGTGACGTGGCTCCCCGTCATGGAAAGGGTCTAGGTTTCGATCCCCTATGTCCCCACCATCTATCCATTGCCATGAATAATCACTACTTCATAATGATGAAACAAACACACAAACAAACAAAGATATATGTATATTCCTATCCTTTTTGAGAACAAGCAGGATACGCTTTACAGAAGAAAGAAATCGTTCACATGCCTTCTCAAGGGACAGAAGACTTGGTCAACATGCCAGCGGGATATATATATATATATATATATATATATATATATATGGTATTTTCCTGTGTTGTGACCGGCTGGTTAAACTTTAGATGAACACACAGCATAGGCTACAGCGGCCGTATGCTTACTTGTTTAGTTTAGAAACCAGCGGCTCACTGGGGACAGAGAGGCTCAGAGAGCAGGAGAGAGAGAGAGAGAGAGAGAGAGAGAGAGAGAGAGAGAGAGAGAGAGAGAGGCTTACTTAAAATGGAGCAGCTGTTCCCCACTAAACCTTGGGGCTGAGGGGCATCACGGCTTCATTAAAACAAGAATGGGTCTCAGGCTCTCTCTCTCTCTCTCTCTTGCAGCCCCCCACATGCTCTTTCGCCTTGCCATACATCTTCCCTCCTGCGGGCTCGTGTCACAGTGGCCCAACACACTCTAACGAGACGCCGGGAGGAGGAGCGCTATCACAGCCCACTCCAGACAACCCTCAGTGACGGCTTGTGAGGTAAAGCCTTCTGAACGTATAAAAAGCCTGCACTGTACTGTATATGCAAGGCCAAAACGATGACTAAATACCAGTCCAACTCACACAAGTGACAGCGGAGTAGTGCTGGTCTAAGTATGCAGTAAATTGGGTACGACATTAATAAACAAATATAGATTTTTAACTTGATTAATGCGCTCCAAGGTGTGTACATTTTCGCAGTGACGCATAAGCAGGATGCTGAGTCCAATTTAGTCGGGGAAATAATTGCTAACAGCATGCCCAACCTGCATTTATAGTAGCAGGTTGCTAACGCATTCTTTACCACGAGGCTCCAAATGATCTGAAACAGGTTGGCTTTGTCAAGGCAACTTAACGCTTAATACTTTCAACACGTATGACGACAAATGAAGAGGACAAAACAACGAGGGAACACTGTAGTCCAACTCAGCCAAGTGACAGCTACGTAGCCGTGTTCTAAGTAAGTCAAAGTGTACGGCAAATTGGGTATCCAATTAATAAATAAAGAAATTAATAATTGAACGCATTTGTTTATGCATACGATTTGAATATGTTATGACACACCGCACAAAGCACCTCCAGCCCATTGCATATTCTTTTTCATCTTCTCCGCGACGAGAATAGATAGATGTTTAAAGTATTTGCTCGTACACAAAAACAATGAGGAAAATACATGCGTTGTGATGTGACACGTCTGAACGGGAGTTAGCTGTAGCTGTGGATACGCGGGTAGATTAGGGCCCCGTTGTTTAGCGGCACGGGGAACATACTGTATATTCCACGCGGTGGCGGAGGTGCAGCTTAATTAAAGGGCCGTGTGCATGTACTTGTACTACACGGAGGAAACGAGGGGTGGAGCGGGGTGTACGCAGCAGCAGCACACACTCAGGGCCCACGCACACGGGGGTGAGGGGTAAATAAAAGCCTCGCAGAAAGAAGGAAAATAAAAAAACCTGCACACACACATGCCTACGTCCTCGTTAAATATGCTCCCTCTTGGGGGAAGCATCCGCACGTTGCCACGGGCACACTTCCTTTAATGTCGGCTGCTTCAAGGCAGCTTTGTACACACAGACACACACACACACACACACACGCATGCATCCTCTCACGTCATCGTCGTCCAGACCGCAGCGACTGCAAATACCCATTCGTATCGTAGAAACCCCTTGCAATAGAGCCTTGGTGCCGCGAAGTTTCCACAAGGGCTAACTAACCCATGTGGTGGTTCAGACTCAGGGAGCAGTGGCAGTGTGTGTTTGTGTGTGATTGTGTGTGTGTGTGTGTGATTGTGTGTGTGAATACATTCCAAGCAGGTGTGCATGGCATCATGGGCCGCCCCCTGTTTACCGGTGAGTCACGGAAGCTAAAGGTGCGAAGCTACGGCAGTGCGGCTGTCAATCTCTGCGGATGCTACAAGGCTGATGCGCCGCTTTTTGCTCTCCCAGCCCCACACTCTCACTCTCACTCTCACTCTCTCTCGCTCCCAAGCGGCCCAGAAGGCAAACACAACACAGCGCTAGGCTAATAAAGAATATATTGTGAAGGGTCTCGCGCGTCGTCATCGTTGCCGTCGCCGCCGCCGCCACCGGAGACAAATAAACAGTGTGAGGGCAAAACACGAGTCTTTACGCTGCACTGCTGCCGCCGCCAGGAAGAGCAGCAGAGAGGAGCAGCAGAGCAGACAGACGGCGCCGAGACGAAGCCCCTCTCTTTTCCCCTGTTAGCCGCGCGTGTGTGTGTGTGCTCATCATTGTTATAATTGAACGCAGACTTAATAATATATATTATTATTGAGTTTGACAAACACGGTTAAACACCGCGTCTGCTATTATGTCGCGCCGCAAACAACCCTCTCTCTCTCTCTCTCTCCGTCTCCCACTCCCACACACACTCTGTAATTTCATATTGCTGCATCGTTTCGACCCCCTCTAATTCCAGCGCTCGTCACCGATGCGTAACTCTCGTTGCATAGTACATTACAGGACCCCGTGCTTTGTCCCGCCCCGCCTTATCGGTGGCTTCACACTTTGCGGATAAATGAAATCTGTCTGCATTAAAGCGTTCTCCCCTCCTCTGGATAGCCCTGGGTTTTTTTTTGTGGTTTTTTTTGTGTGTGTGTGTGTGTGTGTTGCTATCTGAAATGGAATCAGGCGCTCAGAGCGTATCTGTTGCTGGCCTGGGTAGTAATCTGGCCTGAGAGCATCGCAGTAACCCAGGAGGAATGTCATACACTTAGAAGAAGCAGAGGCGGACACAATGCAAAGGGAATAACAATTACTGCGGTATGGCCCGTGTACTCTCAGACTGGGATCGCTATCCAAGCGCTAACCCTACATCACATACAATGGCGGCAGCAAAAAAAAAAGAAGGAGCTGTCGAATAAAAAAACAAAAGCTCTGAACATTCTCATGTTGGGTGGTTTTACTCTTCGTTGTGCATTTTTCCTGTATTTTCTGCGACGCCTCTGTTCTGAGCCAGTGTTTGGAGTACATGCACTCGACGCGTCTTTTTTGATGTGTGTGTCTTTACAGTGTGCGTGTTTGTGTGTGTGTGTGTGTGTGTGTGTGTGTTCTGGCAAACGCGAGGAGGAGCAACGCAAAGAGAGATTATGCTATGCCACAAATCACTGTCCCTGTGACTTTACCTGTGCCTTGACATGCAGCTCCCAGTCCCTCATCCGGTGACAGCAACAAATTTGTCATCCTAATATAGATGCCAGCTCAGGCTGAGATGAATGTACTGTGGGCCTCGGCTCCCGTGCGCAACGCTAGCAAAAACATGACACAGGGAGGGAAAGGGATGCTGGTGGGGGTGAGGGTGGGGGGGGGGGTGAGGGCGGGTGAGGGTGGGAGAGAGCAGCTTTGTCCTAGAACAGCAGACCAGGTCGTCTGTGGCTGCCATGGAGAATCACCATAATCAGATTCCTGCCCTCTAGGGGTGCGCTGTTCACATCGCTAAATCTGTGAACTGTGGCATAAAACGTGATGGGAATGTTGTCTCTACAAATACACCTTGAATATGTATAGGTGTATATTTGACGACGTAGGTATTCATGAGCACATTTGCAGGAGCAGGTTGGCAGCATTAGGCATCTTTCCCTGGGACACCTAGAGGTAAACTTTGGGGATTGAAGCTCTCTGGCCACGACACTTTTACAACAACAACAACAACAACAAAAAGATGGCGTCCCGGTGTCACCCTAAAAGACCCTTTCAGTGGGGACGTGCTGAAAGGACTCGTCTTAATCGCTTATAAAACTTCCGGAAACGTGATATTAGCGCCTTTGTCCCTGTAGCAGCGAAAGTTGAGCAACTTCTGTGCCACTGCAATCTCGACAAACGGCACAGCAACCGGCTGGCTTGACACCACCGTTTAGAGCTGCTCTGAGATTTAACACGACTTCAGTCAGCAAATGGGCGCAGATAGACAGAAAGGAATACGGCCATTTCTAATGAAATATAAAGCTATGATGTCATTCATGCATTCACCTCTGCCAAGGTGGAGGGCTGTGTGATGTGGCGTGGAGGCTGTGCGTCCACACCGTGTAGCCCCATGAAGGGCACTTCTCATAATGGTGCCAGACGAGGCTGAGATGATGGATACGGTCGGCCGCTGGGAGTGAGCGGCCCCTGGGCCACCGCAGTTCCGACCACGCTTCTTCCAGTGCCATCTGTCAGCACTAGGTGGGCACGGCCCGTGACCAGACCTCGGCCCGGAGACTCCTGGCCTGGGCCACGGCCCGGCTCCCACAACTCATCCCGGTGGGCAGAAGATGGAGGCCATAAGGACACACGGTGCGTCAACGCCAAGCACTCTCCGCCTGTCTGCACACTCTGTGCTCTGTCATCGGATAATACGCTTCGGTTGCTACCTTAATTCGGGCACACCCCCCCCCGCCCCCAGAGTTCTGAAAGATGGCACATTGTGTAGAATCTAGCTTGTAAAAGTTGGCTGTGAAAGTAATGACTGCTACAAGTATTACTACTACAACAGCACAGGAAGTTCCAATTATATCCTGCCGAAATGATTCCCCTGTCTTCTCCCATGGCTTTTGATGGAATCCCAAACCCTGCCCCTGTCAGGTTAAACATGCAGGGATGAGGCAAGGTTGATAAAGCATGAAGAACTTTGTCCATAAGCGTCGTCCCTGTTCATCTGGGACTCCGCCGAGCCTTTCTTTAGGTGTTTCCGGAGCAACCTCCCGCTCGTTTCCTGTGAATGTGTCCATCTCCGTTCTAATTGGTGAGCGCACAGAGTGGAGGAAATTATTTAAAAGTATGTCTGCTTTCCATCTCACAATTAGGCATGGCCAGGAACTGAAGACTGAAGAGACATGCTTCACTTGGTTCGAAATGTGACAAGAGATTCATATTCTGACAAATCTATACCGCAGATTAACACTAATTGAATTATGTATAATGAAACAATCTGCATAATACAGCAATTTACAATTTTACCACTATCCACACAGGCAATGGGATACAGTGTTCATTCTTACGTTAATCATATATATCAGATGCTTTTCTATCATATGCTGGGAGAACAGGAGAAAGGAGAGTTAGCGGAGATAGACCTTACAGCGGTCCACACAACTTCATTGCACATTTACAAAAATGAAAAGTAATAACCAGTGTGGCCACAGGCAACATACAAGAAGCTAGCTTGTTTTTCCTCATGTAACAAGATGTTAATTAATAATTCTGACATGTTCTACTTTTGACAAATGATATTCTTCGTCTCGGCGGTTAATGAAACTGCTGTTGTGCATACCTGTCATTATATTATATGCAGCAAATAAAAATGCAGGTCGTCTTATTTTGAAACTGTCACTGTCACACATAACCTGACTTTTTTTCCCACATATATTTTCAGAGGAAATGGAGAACATAGTGGAGAATGTTTAGTGTCCAGCCAATGTGAATGATGTTCCAGGAGTATTCTTTTAGAGGTCCCTGAATGAAATAGAAAGAAATGCAACCTTACTATACGCTTTGGATTTGCAAACCTGAGAAGTGATTCCCTCAATGGGCAAATATTATGAAGTTCAGACTAATGCTTAATGGCTTTCTTTCATACTTTAGCCTGACGTGTACCTCTTTTTTCCCGGGGGTAATTATGTCCCTGTGTAACTCCACGGTCTGTAATTGTCCTGCTTGATACTAGAGCCAATACTAACAGTCAGGGTGCTCCAGGATCTCCCTGTGGACAGAGCTGAAGGCGAACGCTATAAGTGTTCGGGGGATTTATCCACAGGATGTGAGCTGGCCGGGGGTTTGATAATCAGCAGCGCAGGTGTGGATCGATCACTGCCTGGATCGCTCCGTGGCTTGCACACCAGCGGCTCCGTGGGAGACAATGCTTTAGATTCGGCTTAGGTTTGTTTTATTACACGTTAAAGTGGAATGATGGGGTTATTGCAATCCCTTGCTATGTAAACATTATTGGATAATATTTTAGTGATATTAGAACATTAGCAACATTAGAGGGATTTCATTAGAAGGGCTTAGATAATCTTCATTATGGTTAATGTGACATTAACATATTGATGACAATCTCAAATGGATATTGTGATGAATAAAAGCTTTGCGATATTTTTGATTGCCTAAATAACTGCCATTCCAATGGTTGCTTTGTTAGATTAAATCAGGCATATTATCAAGGTGCAGTATTTCACTGGTATAACGTCTCATAGGAAAACCTTCCTGCCTCACATATGTTGATGTGTCATATTAGCCTGCCGTTATTAATACGGGTACAATGCGCTTCTCTGGCCTAAGCAGAAACACATTTTGTCCTCAGCTTTGGGGAAAAAAACAAAACCCGGTGGAGGTGAGACAAGAGGGTGTTGAGAGAGGAAACAAATCAAGAGATGGGAAAATTAGACACCACTCCCCCTACTGTGTGCAATTGGCCCATTGGTTGTGAAGGCAGAGGGAAGTGCATTACGGTTTAATTGGATGAGACCTGGCACTGCTACAGGGAGCTGACACTTCATTAAGGCATGGCAGTCAGACCAATATAGCCAGTGATCAGCCTGAATGAAGGCAGGGGATGCGAGCTTAACCAACGACAAAAGACAAGACTGTGGACTCCAAAGGGCAGGAAGCCTTGAGTCTATCTCGTAGAACTCTGGAATGAGGCAAGTGTTAGGTCCCAATTCCAACATGTATTACCTTGCCTCGTGTTGCATTCAGAGCTGAATGTCATGACACCGAAGCAACCTAATCATTGCTTATTAACAATTTGGCTGATTAATATTTCTCCCCCCCTTTAGACGAGGGAAATGTGTTCTCTACGGATAATGTGCCTATCAGTGAGGGATGAGTGGTCACCAAGCGGTTTAAAATGCATGACAATAGTATTAAACATTTTGCCAAGGCCTCCTCAATGACCGTGGGTTGAAGTAACATTCAACATTCATGCATGCATGATGATGCTAAAGAGGTACCTGAGAACGTAAGCTCCACTGTCATCATTAAAATATGGGTCTCTAACGGTAAAATATGCTGTGAATAGCAAGAATATTGCTGCGTGGGTCATTATTGGATCAAATTAATGCAAATAAAATAAATGCCAAAGGGTGAAGGGAAATTGGGCCTTTGATCTACTTGTTTTTTCGAAGGTAAAGTGAGGGGTAACTTCTAGGGCACTAAAGGTTTTTTTAATGCCACCCTTGGGTAATGAGAGTAAATTAGAATGTGTTAGCGAGGTAAACAGTCTCATCGAAGCACCGCACTGGTTTTGCTTCATGAAACACACTTCTAATAAACCAACCAGAGCTGGACTTTACATTTTTCCACTGCCATCCTAGGGGTGCAAAACATTGGTGGAAATGTCTTGGTAAAAAACCAAAGGTGGAATTGAAAAGAAACAGATTGCTGAACAAACATATCAACATGATAGACTACTACTACTACAAGTGTGTTTATTTCGTTCTACTATATTTGGTATTTTGGGCCCATTTGACAGGCCTTTACTGTAAGCAATCTAGTAGGGTTTATTGTAAGATAAAATGATTTAAACCTCACTCAATGTACACTGAATGACAACCTTAGCAGGAGGAACTTTTAGAGGACTGACTTGGGTTCGGTTAGGGTTAGGCTTTGGGTCACAACTACCCAGTATATTTTCACTGATAATCTTACAAATAATATTACAACTAGGATTAAATAAGAGTTAAACTGGGTAAGTGTGTGTGATTGCTATCATTGTCACATACAAGAGAGTAAATCAAATGTATGATTTATGTTCGATCTTGGCCCCCCAGAACGTAAAGTTTGCCTTTACTACAACTGTCAAGCTACAGTAATACATGATATGATATATCCTAACCAATAATTTAATAATACAAATTATTATCATTATATTATTTTGTGATAACGATATATTGTCACAGTGGACTAAGACCCAAAAGAGGAACACAAACTCCCACCCGGAACAAGGATTTGAATAACTCAAAAAGACCTTAGTTCTGGTCAAAAGGTCACAAACAACCTTAAGAGAAACAGGTATCCTACACACGGTGTAGACTCAGTGGCAAACTGAGAACTTATATACGCATGACAAAGGTGAAACAAATGAGTCAATTAGCATGTGTGCATTAGCTGAGAATGACTAGCAAGCTACTGAACAGAGCCCTCTAAAGGCAAAACCATCCTAAACTGTGACAGTTCTGACAGGTTTCTTTTCTTCTTTTTTTCGTGCGCTATTGAGCCTAGCCTCTTCATTTTAGTTTCTTTTGAATATTTTTTGGACACCAGAATCCATGGATATAATTACAGGGTGCTATTTGATATTTTGCTTGCATTAGATGCTCTGGTTACGGTTCAAGGACCCCGCTGAGTCTCGAGGAGAACTATTGAATGGATCAATATATGTGATTGTATCATTTCTCAGCTCGTTCATATCATCTAGGCGTTGCACTGATACCAGGATTGAGATGGGGGGTAGGGGGATCAGGAGAGTATTATGGAGAGAGAGATTTTTCTATAGTATTAACAAATACTATCTGACAAAAGGCACAGGACTGTAAAAAATATAATTAATATTACTATGATTAATCTCTCTCTCTATATATATGAATTATACGTATAAATCTAACAAATATGTATATATGTATAAATAGATGTATTTTTAATTGCTAGCTTAATAGATAATACATGCTAGCCCATGACACTTGTCTAATAACATGAGAACGTTTTCCAATGGGACAGTTATAGAACGGCTCTGAATGATATTAGTTCCTTTGTAGTGTTTCACGGTGGGCTACACATCACAGCACTGTCTTCTCATTTACAGTGTTATACGGCATCATGTCAGTACGTCATGTTTGTCAGCCAGACACTTAACATAACGTGTGCAGCGGAGGGATAAATGTACAATTTACAATCATGATTGCCTCCTTCAATCCGTATCCTGCCTCATTAAAACTGATGATGTTCGGATCACAGAAATGTATATTTTCTGGGTTTGAATAGCATTCCACATAGACAATTGTTGCACTGTATCAACCAATTAATACAACACAATCATGCAGTCCAGAGACTCTATTCTCTGCTTACATCATCAATTTGAAAATGCACCCAGTACACAAATGTTCAGACAAACAACATTCCAATCAGTACTCTGACTGAGCCTTATAATGGCCATTTCAAGTCTGCCAGTGGAGCAATACAACAATCCATTTTGTGGAAAGCAGGCCATTGTGGGGGTGGGTCTCGGAAGAATCTTTCTATTTTGATCCTATAAGCATAAGGAAAAAATGCCCCCCCGGGACGCAAAGACTCTCTCTTTCTCTTTTCCCACAATACCACTTGAAGGCACTCTTGTGGTTCCAAGTACAAAGGAAGCTTAACAGAGACAGGGACATCTCTCTTTCTAAGTGACCTGGATGAGTCAACGCCTTACAAACCCCCCTAACGAGCATGCTTTGCAGTCACTATAACAAGCACATGATAACACTTCTTAGCACCCATTTTGGTCAGTGTGAATGAATTGGTAAGCATTTTTCAGAATGCATTACCAACTTTGGTTGGGCAATTATTGCAATTATTGTAAACAATCTGAGAGCCTTGATGAATAGAATTGGGTATTTCATTGCTAACTTTGATTGCTGATTATTGCAAATGAAAAAGGTGCAGTTGTAATACAACTTGAATCACAAAACCACATTTAATTTCAATAAAATAAATGTCATGTTGATATAAAATCGAATGCCTGTTGACTATGTGTTTAGTTGTGATTCATATTCAGTTTGTAATACAGTAGCTCTTCTTACAATGGAAATAAACAATAATACATGAGTCGACTTAAAATATGTGGAGGGTTTCACCCTGGTGTACCTTAAAATACCTACACGCACATACACACATCACACAAACTAAGGTAGGCACTCAATAATGCGAGCAACTGAGCTGATCTATTGTTCCTTCCAAATGTCGTGCAGTTAAAACTCTCCTACCTGCTGAGGCTCTAGTGGGGTGGTCTGCTTGATGCGTCTGTTGGATGCAGTGGTCGTGGTGACCTCCATGATGGATGTGGACGTTTCTGAGCGGTTGGCTGTAGCGCTTGACTGCGGCGTAATCGAGGAGGGAGAATCCCCAACCAGCCGCACGGTGCCCTGGATTCTGATGTTGGGATCCCCCTCGACGGCCATGTTGAAGACTTTCAGCCCATTGTAGTAGAGGCCCGAGAGGTGGCCCTGAAATGACCGGTTCCGGTCCCGCTCCCAGCCCCCAATCTGTATAGTGGTTTGGCTGTTGAAGATTGTGAGCTGTCGCCCTGCGAAAAAATTTACGTTACATACATACAGGAGCGTTGAATGGTGGATCCAGCAGGTTTTACACATCTGCATGAGAATCGGAGAGACAGGTTATTTGCCCAACGGCTAATGGAACCAATAAATTACCTGTTGCTTGCAGCAACCCCATGGTAATTTATCGAAGTTAAAATGATGGAATGTGATTTAAAAAGGAAAATCTATATCGGGGTGGGTTGGGGGAATAAATGACAATATTTTAAAACCAAAGTAGCTTTGCTAAAAGGGTATTCAAGTAGAAAATAAATTATCTAAACTGGCTATATCAAAGCTAAAATGTTATTAAGAAGACTGAATGAGAATAAATCTAAGAATTTGATAGGATCATGTAATTATTTATGATAGTACATGAATCTGTTTGAGTAATGGATCAGGATCATCCAATTGGTCTTTGTAAAATATGATGTAGTGCTACTTAAAAATATACTGTTGTAGCCACTGTAAAGTCCATCAACAATGTCCTATTATAATTTGAGAAATAAAAACACAATAAAAAACATAATACATACAGAAATTAAAAGCACACCTATATAAATACAAACATACAAAAATGATAGACAAACAAACAAAAATAAAATTTGATGGAACCTCTAATTTGGCTACAATATTTTTTTAATATCCGGCTTTCCAAGAAAGCAAAAATATTCTTGAACTTGAAATTATTCATCCTTTTAGCAACAGCAACAAAACAAAAAGTGTCTAATAACTGGTAATAACAAAATATATTTAATGATAGATATTTTGTTAAAAAGTGAAACAAAAAATATATAACAAAAAATGATTGGGCTCATTTCACACTTTGAGTAAAAATAAAATTATAAGTTAGTTATTGAACTGGCAAAAGCATGCACTCAATTTATTTTATGACAGTTATAATTTAGATAATGCCCTAAATATATTTACAATGTTTGTTAAAGGGACTCAAAAGTTTGATGCCAATTCACATTACATTCTATTTATCAAAGCTATACGTTTTTTTTAATATCAGATCAAATTATGAAAACTAATATAATCACATACAAGTATATTGTATGTTTATCAAATAACCATAAAAGCATCTAGTGGATGTGAAAAATGTATCTTTTAAATTTATCATGTATCATTTAGATGTTTACTGAAAAAAACAATATAATTTTATAATTTATTTATCACTTTAACAGTAATAATTTAACACAAGTGGATTTAAATATATATTTACAGTCCCTTTAACCTTAAATTGACAGGATTATAACAGCCGACAATAATACATTATTATGAAAATTATGCACTAGTACAAACTAAATTTAACTTTTCAAATCATTTTAAAAATTATTTTAACTGAAAACTTATTTTATGGTTTATTATTTACAATGTATTGTTAAGATCAAATTATTTTATTTAAAGTTTTAATCAATGTTTTACCTTTGTCGAGTAGCCAATCGTCAACTACTCGACCAAGACGATATGGGATTCGCTGTCTAGCAATCGCCAGGCGTTCGTTATCATTGTTGCCTTTAAAGTTTAAAGAGACATTTCATTGGTTAAAATCTGTAAGGTCAAAGGTTAAAGGTTCATACGTAATCTTGGAGGTATACAACCGTACAGTTTTTATGTTTCTATATTTAAATACAATGTTTTCTGAAACATTAGTTAAACAGTCTTTACTTTTTTGTTATTTTAGCAAACAAATTATTTCTAAATTTATTGTAAACTAGCACGCACGGTTAATAGATCTAAATTATAAACCAAACCAAATTTATACATTTCTATGAAGATCTCTTACCCAATTTCTTATCAATTTTACAGTTTATTTTTTATCTGTCTTTTATACTAGTTAAAACAAGTTTCAAATATAAAACATTTGAATTTAAGTTGAATCAACATTTATGGTTTAAAGGAGAAAATACCAAATGCATTAAAAAAAGGACACATTTCCTGGACATAAACATCTGATTAAAATACAACAATTGATAAACTATACATTCAAAGTACATTTGATTATTGTCATACAAGCATCCAATAAGCGTTTGTCTATACAGAGTAAAACATAGAGTAAAGACCTTTGACAAAAGCTATGGAGGTATATTCCACTGCATACTGTTCAAGATATATATAATACTTTGTGGTTCTCACAGTTTGCACAGAGAAAAGTAAAACCCCAAAGATGGGATAACTTGAACGGATCGTTTAATAAATAGAGACATAATGAACATTGCAAGGTGTACTCAGGTATTGATGAGGCCAAACTCTTTATCCACCCCTGTCTGTAAAGGCCAATAACCTCTCTGGAAAAGACTCTTTTGAGCACGGCGAAGCAGGCTCTGAGCCCTTCTCCCCTGGCATTGTCTTCAGAAATTGAATTCAGAGGTCTCCATTCTTCTGGGAGATTGACAATGTTCCTTCCATCCACTATACTTATCCTTCTAATTCTGATAAAAGATGGCTAGTAGGCTAGTGTCTTACTGTGATTTGGCAGAGGATGAGTGTTCATCATTGAAAGAAAGTGATAAAGGCATCCAACAACAGCATTCCAAACACTGTTGATTAAATCGTTGGATTTAGCAAAGAGGGTTTACAGATAGAGATACAAAGTTTAAAGCAGAAAGTAGAAAGTTACGAGAACTGTGATTGTGGTTAACCTTTCCATTGAATGCGCAAGCAACCCGTCTACCTGAACATTGGTTCATTAACAATGTCTTTTAGTGCACAGGATATACACCCCATGTCGGCATGGGTGATGTGGATGGGTGCACCGGTGGATTAGAAGTGAACTTAAGCTTCAACAACAGTCAGCATTCTGCGCATTTGTGTGTGTCTCATTTATTTCCAGTTGCAATTCTATTTCCATCATCCTGTCTCGCTTTTATCATCCACGATGACGGGACCTTTATAATTAAATAATGCTGCATCGATTTGCACAGCAAAATGTAATCTTAATGTCTCAATCCCAGCCAGAGTATTAAGACAAGGAGAGCATGAAAACATGGAGGATTAGATACAGACTCGCAGGCATGTTCAAACACAGCACGTACGCGCACAGCATACCGTTGTGCACACCTTTGATTCCTTTATCTTCCCAGCATTAGATCTGCAAAGCGCTTTGGGTTTATCCCTTTGCTGAGGTTGATTACGCATGGATACAATCAAGGTCTGGTTCTGTATCGATCCCCATAGAGAGACTGCGGTGCATTAAACAATACCGTCCCCCGAGTTCCTGGGGCCGCGCATAAGAGCCCATTCATCCTGCTGGCTGTTAGTGGCCAGTGTGCCGGCTGCTGAGAGGTGATTGGGCCTGGCGTGGGACAGGCGCGGCTTATCTCGCCCGCCAGACTGCAACAATTCAGCAGAACCGTCCCACCGTCCTGACCCAGTTTGTCCTCACTCACTTTTTTGTTGTTGTTGTTGTTGTTGTTGTTGTTAATAAAGTGGTCAGATAAGGTAGGGGCTTAATCTCATTACTGGCTTTGAGACATTCTAAAGATTATGAATAAGAAAACAAATATGCTAATATTTCCCCCGGTGTTCAGAGAGCCAGGGTAATTGGAGAAGAAGGGCTAAGACAAATATATTTTGTATTATTCATTGTGAAGCCATTGGCGGCGTTTGTTCTTTTGTAAGCACGCGTCCTGATGGTCGATTAGTTTCACAATAGGTTTAATAGGATAATGGCGGAAATAGAGAGCAGAGCGGCACAATGCTACAATACACCGCCCTGGACACACTGCTGCTGGGTCATTAGCAGCACACCTGACAGAGCTGGGACGCCGACCACCCCGTCCCCGACCATCCCATAACTGCACGACACAGACACAGACACACACACACACGAGTCTGCAGTGCAAGCGACACAACGACACAAAAGAACCAAGGGAGCTGGAGAGAGAGAGAGAGAGAGAGAGAGAGAGAGAGAGAGAGAGAGAGAGAGAGAGAGAGAGAGAGAGAGAGAGAGAGAGAGAGAGAGAGAGAGAGAGAGGCGTGGAGGAGCGCTGAGGGGAGAGGGAGGACGAGGACAGAGCTGTGTAAGTGCATCACGCTCCGGTAACAGTAGCAGAATAAGGCCAGGGCCCCCACCGCCATTATCTTTGTGCGCAGAGCAGCGCTTTCATTGGCCGCTCAGATAGTGTACAGCACTGTACCCCGGGGGTCTTCAAGTGCCATTGAGAGAGAATTACTTCCATGGCCAAAACTCAGAAGGGCAGGGTTTCTGGATTTCTTCCTTTTTTTTACCCTTTTAGTCGCTGTCCATTTTTTGTGTGTGTGTGTGTGTGTGTGTGTGCGGTGGAATGGGAAAACAGAAAATAGAGACGAACAGAGGAACACGGAGCAGAGAATCGGTGGCGGCGGTACGCGGAGACCTCGACCCCCGAAAGGCGAGACTCTTTTAGATTCTAATCATTTTCTTGAGCAGTCCTAATGGCCCATAAATATGCAGTGTGTGACTTTCTAATGAGATTACAAGGGCAGCAATATAAGCCTTAGTGGCGTAATTATTCCCTTGGTTTTGACAAGGATACTCCACGCCCATATAATCCCCCCCCCCCCCCCCCCCCCCCCCACCCCCATGCCCCGCCCCCACTTAAGCCATAATTTCCGTCTGCACTGTCTGCTCGTGTTATGATCACTGCTGTGGCGCCAAGTGGCCTATGGGTGGCCGAGGTCTGCTCATATGAATGCAGTGGGAGGGATACAAGGAGACTAATCAAACTGCAGTCCAGCAGGCAGAGAGAATAATGGCTTTGTGTGCTGAGAGTTAGAGGGAAAGTGAGCAGTAATTGTGATCAGAGGTAATTAGTCTCCAACAACCCTAATCAGACAGCCGGACTTGACATTTTGGGGAAAAAAGGCAAATTTGCTAGGGTTAGCGGTTTGCTTTCCTTCATTTCCAGTCTGGGATTACTTGAGTACATCTTACAGTCGATTTACTGACTGCGTTTAATATTAATATAAATGGTTAATACTAAGGACTGGATCTCATGATTATATACTGTATATATTCAGAGCATGTCTCTCTCTTTTCGCTTTCCTCTGACCTTTTCATCAAACATTTAGAAACTTGATTAGGAGGTGCTACATTTTCACTCGCAAAAAAAAAAAAATGCCTACATTATGTCGACAAATGACGGCCCTTAATATTTCTCCGACCACTTCTAAAGATTTGAAAACACTCCAGCACTGCTTTCACTGTATTTAAAAAGAGCTGTTTGGGAAGGCCGGCGTTCTCAAGGACATACAAGTAGTTGGAACGTGTCGAGAAGAAATAAGCTGAATTAATTTTGGTACTCGCTTGTGGCACTTGTGTAAGTCAACAAGGACCCGTATATAGCTCACTCCATCGGTGCCACAACGTTCTCGATCGTGCAGGCTTCGTTGTATTTGGATAGCCCGGCTGGCGAATGTTGGTGTAGCCGTCTGTTGACTTTTAATGAAATGAAATGAAATGACACGGGCTGAGTTGGGTCGAGACTTCTGGTAAAAGTCCCATATGTTTGAGGACTTTGGTGTCACACAGTCTGTCACACTGTCTGAGCGTTTAAGCAGTCGCCGCTGCATTCTGCTGTGTCCACGTCATGTCAAATTCCATTAGCGTCCGTTTTTCCACCTTAGGCTAAGGAGTGCAGATTTAGTCCCAAGTCATAAAACCCTCTTTCATTTGGATGAATGCACTGCACATTCCCGGAAAAGGTCACCACGCATCATACAAAAGGGGAGAGAGACAGGTTGCATTTGCTTTGATGCACCGTTGTTTTGTGCACACTCACTGAATTATTTGAGGCTACATTTGTGGAAAAATGCTGCAGTAAATCTGCAGAGTTTTGCACAAAACAATAATTGAGACACATTGCAATTGTCCATGAATGTTCAATTCTGGAACTGGGGTTTAGATACTGTTGGAACATCACAGTCGTCTTTGAAATCCTCTGTAGCTTTTGTCAAAGCCTGAACAAAAAAAAAACGCAACAAATTATTTTTAAAGCGTGACAGTTGAAGTAAAGGAATAGACTACCTGTGTTGAATATTTCTTCCCCTCCAATGATATCCATTTGTTTATATTCACTCCAACATTGTTACATAATCCATGTCTCATGAGTATGTTTTTATGTTTTTGTCATTGCCTAAAACCTTCAACCTTCTAAAGCTGAACCACCTGTCTCTATCGCCAGTTATTGTTGCATTTGTTCTATTTACATAAACCTCATAGTCCATTAAATTCTGCCGGTAATAGCAATAACAAATAATTATGTAAATGGAGTTGGTGAAATATTGGGGCATCAAACTAATAGTTTTCAATTGCAGCCTTTGTCTCTAATGAGTCTGTTTAAACAGATCATAAACCAACCTCTAAGTATCGTCAAATCAAATCACAACCATTTTAGTCAAAACGATTATCTACCTAATACAGATAAGGGCCTTACTATAACAGCTTTAATAGTTTTGACTTAATGAGTTTATTTGCTAAAATAATGAACATTACAATCACAGTCAAAGTGGTTTCGGTGAGGATGTTGCATTGAGCAATTCATTATTTTACAGTTTTGAGTTAGTGGGCATAGGTATATCTACACCGTTCCCTACATCTGTTTTTTAGCTGGCAAATGTATATATACTAAACTTCAATCATTACCAGCTACAGTGGGGAAAAAATCATTTTGAGCTCATGGTAAAGCAACATTGATTGTTTTTCTGTGATATGATATAGGGTGGTGGACATTATCCCATCATCTCATCCATTGGACATTGGATATCGGGGGGGAGGGAAATATTCAACACTGTTCTAATTCAGGTAAACAGTTTGACACAGCCTAGAAAAAAAAACACCTAGGAAGCTAGGAAACATGAGCACCCATCAACAGCTTGGGGAATCACAACGTGTTGTTGTTGACCGTCTCATGATACACAAGAAGAAGAGTCGGAGTAAACGGGAATAAACGCTGGTCACTCACCTGTGGGGTAGCGCTCAATGACTGGCAGGTCATCCACCTGCAGAGTGGCATTACCCCCACTCCGCGTGAACTTCACTATATGGTACTTTCCATCATTTACAAACTTTGCCTTCTCCTCGATGTTTATGTCTTCCGTCCCCACATTGAACACCACTGCGATGTTCCCCCTTTCCTGGACATAGATGAGAGAAGGGGGGAAAAAAAGAAGAAAATGTTCAGTGGTTCAATCCAGAATAATGGTTACAAATAATACATTGTTATTGTACTGGGATTCCTACTGTATATTGGGTTTTGGTACAGCCCAACGGCATAGAGCCCCTCTAAAGATTTTCAGCAAAGGGCATAATATTTTTTGCTGAAGTATATATATGTTTTTTGGACAAGTTAGATTCCACTGATAGAAACAGCATGGACTCTGTTTGGCTTGTGGCCAATCGACCAAATTAAAACGAGTCTCCCCATCACTTTGGACCATTACAAACAGCGGCACGACGATATGAATGCATCCGAGACAGAGGCTGTGGATCATAGCGACTGCGGAGGACCAACACTGCACACAGAGCGAGAGTGATGACAGTGTTATCGTGAACAAATAGAGCAGAGGAGGGGAGGGGTCTCAGAGGAGGTTTGTAGACAGAGAGACTTTGCTTTTGCACAGGTACACACACATGGCTATCTGTTGTAAGACCATCATCAGAGTCCCTGATACCTTGCGTTTAATCCAGCTGGGATTGAGCACGTATGCTGGTGCAATATCCCCCCTCTCTCGCTGTCTCTCTGTCCCTGTCTGTGTCTCTCTCTTTATCTTTCTGTCTCTCTCTCCCTGTCTCTCTCTCTCATTGCGTATGAGGAGCATGGAAAGGGAGCATCTGGTTGGAGGCTCAACCTAAAGGCGCAGCACTCTGCATGCCATTATCCAGTCAGCACCGCCATGCTACATCACCATTACACGCCCTCTCTCTCTCTCTCTCTCTCTCTCTTTCTCCCCCATACGCACATGGTGTCTCTCACTCGTTCCCGGTCCTGCACCAACTTGCAAACTCACGCATACGCATAAACACACACACACACACACACACACTGATGCACTCCTACACACAGGCACACACACACACACACACACACACACACACACGCGCTAATGCCCTTCTACACACACACACACACACACACACACACACACCCTGATGCACTTCTACACACACACACACACATCTCTTTAAGTGCAGGGTTTCATCTCAAGCGCCAGAAGCATGAGCGCAATTAAAAACATTTGTAACGTGTCACACTATGTTACTAAAACTAGGACGACTGTACGCTCTGTACATGCAATTTCAGTGCAGATTACACCCTCTGATAAGATGCAAGCCTCATGCCTCACAGCACAGATTCTCCATTCTAGATTGGCGAAAACCAACCAAAGTGCTAAAATCCGCGCATAAAATCCGCATGTATGAGTGCATCAGTGTGTATGTGAGTGTGTGTGTGTGTGTGTGTGTGTGTATGTGTGTGTGTGTGTGTGTGTTGAGCCCTCTATTAGTGGTAATCTACTTGGGGAGGCGAGTCACCCATATGGAGGTGGTCCAGTGGCACCCACAGCATCAACGTAAAGCTGCCCTCCAGTCGGGGGTCACACCGCTACAACAGAGAGGCGCGCAGCTTTCTCAAGACCGATGCAGCTTGCAACTTTTTCAAAGTAAAACTCAAATTCCCTAAACCAAAAATGTCCAGATTCTTGAGGCCTTTATCAGCACATCTACATTGTCACTATAACCTGGCAGGATGTTGCTAAAGCAATGAAAAAGTCCACCTGTTCTCTTGTAGCTGATGAGCAGGTACTGGTTAGCTAGCTACCTTCAAGGGGATCGCCGTCATGGCGCAGAATCTGGTTTCCAGAATTGTTTAATTTAAAATATTGGAAGATTTTGCATTCACATGAGTGAATGTGTAGAAGAAACACCATCTTAGGGCGGAACAATTCATTGAAATATTATCGAAATCGCAAGCAGCAATATTTTGATAAGGGTAAAATGTGTAAATTTTTTACACCATATATGAATATATATGAAGTCCTGTAGATGCCTACAAATGTTTTTCCTCTAGATATATGAAAATCTGTTTGTTTGGTTGGTTTACAGACCCCAAATGTATTTTAATAATTTCTTCAATGAAAATGACAATTGTGATGAGTTTGATGAATGATAATTTCCACTAATAGCAATCATATCACAATTGCAATACATGTCAAAATAATCACAATGTTTCTTTCTTTTAATCGTTCAGCTCTACACCAGATTGTGTTGAAAATTAAGCCCTTTTCAAGAACTCGAATTCGAATGAAAGCATATTCCTCACCTTGAAACCATGACGGTTCAACTTCACACTAACCGTGTAAGAGTTTTTTTTATGGATAGCAAAGGGTTGAAGTGGGTTGAACGACTTACCATCACAAGGTCAGTACAAATTGTGTTGCTCTCAATGATTCTTTTAATCAAAAATAACACTTTTATCTACTCCAAGAGAAACGCTTTGCTGTTAAAATCCACCACTAAAGTGTCGTGCCAGGAAAAACAATTTTATAGCGCATTGTCCCAACGAGAGACTCATAAGGCTGCAAAATGCATCTGAAAACACTCAGCTTTGCATTGTGGCTTTCTTTGGTAGAACTCTGTTAAAGTATTCCTCAAGTCAAGAATAAAATATATTATTTAAGTATGAAAGGGAATTTTCTTTCAAGGACTATTAGTCACTGAAACACATTAATGGAATGCTTTATAGCACTTTGGCGCTTGGCAAAAAAAGCAGCTGAGACTAACCCAATTAAATTCCCGCTTTTAATAGCCTCCTTCAATTGACTTTTAATGTTCCCGATGGTCTCATTAATAAATTCTCTGGATATAGTCACAAATTGCAAACTTGGTCGAAATGTCGGCTTTAGTTATCGAAGATAGAAGGAGGTGGTTGATGGGCCAATTAACGAAATACAAAAAACACTAAACATGTTGTTTTCACTTGTAGTATGTAGTGGTGTTAAGTACAAAAAACCAAAAACCTGTGCCATGTATGGACAACATCATCCTTACACGGATCATAAACCACATCCCGTCTGCCGGCTCTGAGATTGGGATGGCAATTGGTTTTGAGCACAAATCTCATTATCTTTAAATATAATCCAGTACTTTGCACTAGAACCCCCCCCCCCACACACACACATCCCCCCCCACCCCTGCTTCCCCCCTAAAATTCCTTAGGACGCACTTAGACAAGTCGTTCTCCCCAGCGGCAGTGAGCAGAATCCAATCCAGAAGCTCTAATAGGGAGCCGGCTTATGTCAGCGGGTGATTGATAGCTGCTTACATAAACCAGGCAAATCACGGCCGGGCCCCCAGCCCCACGCCCGCTCACCACGTAGACGCTAGACGCTGCTGCTGCCTGCTGGGCCGTACAACCCGTTGGGAATCGTCGGCATTCCCTTCCCATACCGCACCGCCGTAAGAACCCTCCCTGACACGTTGCACGCCGCCCTTGATTAATTGCTCTTCAAACAGAAATAGAGTTTAATTAACTGATGAAGTTGATCCGCAAATTCTCCTCTGTGATGTTTTTTTTCTTTTACTTCTTCTACTTCTTCTTCTTCTTCTTCTTCTTCTTCTTCTCCTTCTTTTCCTATGCCTCCTTGCCCCTGAAAAGTTAAAATGCCGTGGCGGAGAATACGCGGGGCACTAAGGAGGTTTTACTAAGTTGCACTCGACATAGAAACACATCGCTACTTAGCCCTAATGGATTTCCACCACTTTGCTCACAAAAATCCCTGCATTCGAGACCCCCCCCCCCCCCTCCTCCACACCCACCTAAGAAAAGCCATCTCCGTACGAAAGAAGCAGGATCATCCAAACGTTCCTCTTGTTTACGAGTCACTCGCGGTGACAACAATTGTGCACCCGTCACATTTCATATCTCGCCGGCTGTGCACCGCGGGACGGCCGCATGTCTTCCTCCTCCGGCACACGCGTGTCAACCAGGGGTCTGTGGGAAGGTGGCAGGACACCTTCCATCATCGCTTCCCCTTCCCTAGTGTGTGTGTGTGTGTGTGTGTGTGTGTGTGTGTGTGTGTGTGTGTGTGTGTGTGAGCATGTGTGTGTGTGTATGTCGAAGCGTTATGACTCAAAGAGCCAAAGTGGTGAGCACAAGCCCTCTCTCCCACCACCCTTATCTTTTAATTACCCCTGACAGTGTTCTGCTGTCTTCTTCTTTTGGGCTTTTTAAGGCAAAGCCTGTTAATGAAATGAACAGCAGCTGTGGCGTAATTAGGAGGAAGAAAACTGCTCCAACAGAGTCATGTTTGTGCACCATATTTATATTTATATATTTATATATATATAAATCCTGCGACTTACATTTCCTGTGTGCCGCATATTAAAAAAAAAGTTTTTGTTTTGTGCGAACGCCATTCCCTTTTCTTGTGTTGTTTCTTGTACTGGCGTGTGGTGCGCTCAGACACGTGGTGTGCGGTGGAGCCGCCCACGTGAGCGGTGAGCTGCGTCAGACACCGCTGTCATGATCGCCACCTTGGGACAGAGAAACAATACCAGCAAGACCAAGCCGGCTAGCCTCCTACGCAGGTCCCCGCAATCACACACACACACACACACGCACACACACACACACACACACACACACAGCCACATACATACATACATACATACATACAGACAGACACACACACACACACACACACACTTTGAGAAGATTCCCACAGAAATGCACAGAAAAAGCAAGAGAGAGTACCATAGACACATTAAGCTTGTGTACATAAACAAACACACCCAAGCAGCTGGTATTGTCTCACTGAGACATTCACTCTGCGAAGGACAGGATCAAATCTGAAAGCCTTCGTGAACCAAACATATGCATGCGTGATGATGAGATCTGTGGGCCTCCTTTTAAAAAAACCAAAACCAAATAGGCGGACTGTATACGCTTAGATCAACCCCGTTTAACCTTGGGGAGACACAATTTCAAGAAGCAGAAACAAATCTCCATGATATCCTTTTCCCTGAAGTGACACTTGACGGAAAACCACTCGTTTCCCTGTGGGAAGGGACGTGTCAGATTGCAGGAAGGGGAAATATCAGCGGCCAATGTAGCATGTAGCGGGAGCTGCGTGATACTCAACTTTTAAAACAGATTAGGAGCCGTGAAGTTAAGTTGCAGAAGGAAGTACTCCCCCCCCCCCCACCCCGCCACCACCCACCACCACCATTACCGAACCCACTGAGAAACAGAGTAGTATAAGTGGATGCTCTACAAGCTTGGCTTATTTTAAAATCAGGTCTGCCAGCTTAAGTGCCTAATTATCTATAAAGTTGGCTTGAAATTGTTTATATTGCTAGGAAGAGTCTATCAAGTGATTTTTTTTTGTGCAGAGGTGCTTCATCAAATATCTCCAGTTAACTCCTCAAGCCGGCAGCTGTATTAAAGTAGTGCTCCTGCGTGAGAAGACAATAGGTATGTTTTTTTTACTTTTTTGCCATTAAAGGAGGATGGGGGCGGGAGTAATTTAAGAACACTAGTCCCCGCTTATGTATAATTCAACGACACAATTTTCTTTTTTTTTGTGACACGACACACAAGACCAGTGTAATGTTCAAGAAAGTTTCCACAGTTTACTTTGGGCAGAATAGCAAATCGAACCGCATTCAGCCTTATTATAATGCAAAACATATTCCCGTTGAACAGGCCTTCAGCTATAGGTATTCTTGTCCTGTAGGTCTGTGACAAGGATAGAAAGGAAAAACCTACTTGTCTTTGCTAGAATTGACATTTGATGCCTGACTAGATAGTCTTTCTGTTTTGCTCCATCTTTGGCCCTCGTGTGACATATTCCATCAAGCGAGGTCAACAGAGATCTGAAATATAGTTCTCTCTCTTTCTCTCTCTCTCTCTTCTCTCTCTGTCTCCCAGTCAAAGAAATCAATTTGGGTTTCGGGTGATTCTATTGTCCGTTCAGGTTTGACAGTCCTCGGCCCCGCTGCCGAAGGACCGTGCGCCCTTCATCTCGGTTTTCCCGTTCCGCTGCCACATATACACTTTATATCTACATCTGCAGCATGTCGGACAGGAAAAAAACAACCCAAGCGATCACTGCTGCATATTATTCAAATGAGTCAAATGACATTTACATTACATTTAGGGCATTTGCCGCTTTTATCCAAAGTACATTTTGCTGCTTGCTGTATATTTGCCTTTGCTCATATTTCTCATACCAAAAAAAAAGAAAAATCTGCTGCTTTTGACTGTAAATAGCGTGGATATTCTGATTCTTTCCCTTCAATTGTGATATTTGTGATATTTGTATTATTCTGTCGCACATTCCGCTGGGCATCGCCACTTTTTCATTTCGCTGCATATCCTGTATGTGTGTGTGACAATTAAACTTCTTGAATGTTGCATCTTGATTTTGCCAAAAGAGACAGCAATATTATGCTGTGGTAGATAAGAATAGAACAGCATTCAAGCATTCATAATTGCAAGCTTAATAGAAGAAAACACAATAGGATGCTTGACCGGCGAGGCTAAGAAAACGCGAAGACAAACAGCTGTAAATACATATAGAAGGCAGAGAGGGAAGGGAAGGGCGCCTTAAGGCAGAGGGATAAGTCATGACTCACTGGTATGTCCCATTAATTTCCCTTAACCCTCCCTCTCATTTTGGAGTGCACTGGACGGGTGACTGCCCCTTCAGAGCGGCTCCGAGGGACATAAAACGTGATAGATATACAATGAGCCATGTGATAAGCACTTTGGCAAGATGTCGTCTGCCGCCACATCGACTTACTTGTTTCCACATTTACTGCATTTTATGCGTTTCCATGTCGAGTCCGTCAACACGTTTGACGACACGAGGGCGTAATTCATTGCAGCAGCATTAAATATACATTTACATTTACATTTAGATTTAGGGCATTTGGCAGACCCTTTTATCCAAAGCAACTTACAAAGAGCACATTTGCTGAAGTAGTCAGCAATATATCACTGTGGTACATGAAGATAAGAATAGATCAGGTTTCAAGCTTTCACAAATGCAAAGCTAATAGAACGAGTTTCATAATTGCTAGGTTGCCTGCACAATAGCTGGGATGAGAGCAGAAGTGACATCACCAACACCATCTAACATACAATATGCTAAACAATGCTAACTATTATTAATAATGCCAAGACGTACAAACACGGAAATTAGTGCTACGATTAGGACTATAGGATCCTTAGATTAAAACAGAGACCAAAACATTGAACTCACTGTTGATCTATACAGACATATTGACTGGGACATTCTTTTGTATGTGTGTGTAATACTATTTAATTTAAAAAGGAAGCATTAAATACAGCACCACTGGTGGTATCTGTGGGATTTGCTACTGATAACAAAATATTTTTGTTTTGGAAAACATGATTCACGACTAAACCATCATATAATTCACAGGTGCATATTTATCATGTTAAATGTTTTTAACAAGAGTTGTTAAACACATTTTAGACAGAAATGAACAGAAAAGAAAAAGATGGATACCAGCCATCTTTGTTTCTGCTGCTCGAGAAAAAACATTTGCAATGCATTCTGGGTACCTTTGTATGAAGCCTGTATGACAATGTGACCTGTTTGGGGAGGCTTCTGGAGGGCTGGAAAGTGGCACATGGAAATGTGGCACGTGCAAATGGAACACGCACACACACACACACACACACACACAGTCCAGGCACACACAAAAGCACACGTACAGGGACACACGTGTGCACGCGTGCACACACACGACACACCCACACACACACTAATGAATATATATTTCTTACTTTTCCTATCTTGTTCTAATTCCTTAAATTAAAATTGTACAAGTATTAATAATGTATTAATTATGCAGTTTAGTTAATTATCAGTGTTAACAGTCTTTCCTGTTTCTGTAATTGAAGTGTTAACAGTCTTTCCTGTTTCTGTAATTGAAGTGTGAACAGTCTTTCGTTTCTCTGCAAATTGACGGATTTAACATCTGGTATCTGGTACGTCTAATTAGCTTGACCATGGCTAAAACAAAATCTCAATAACCGATAGCTGCTCCATTAAAATGTAGAAACCTAATCAATAATAAGCCTTCATCGTGGAACACATGGTGAAGATGATTATGGTTGCCATGATAACGCAACGCACCATTGAGGAAATTGTCAGTTCACTTCCAAAAGACTAAGAGATGAATACATATAGGATTAAATAGAGCACATTGTGCCATCCATACGCATAGAAATAGTAATAAATAGAGGAGAGGCAGAGACAAACAGGACAAGGTGGAGATGACAGCGCTAACGATGGTATGAAACCGTGTCACAACCGGCCACTGCGTATGACGGCAGGTCGTTTTCTGGAGAGAAGCCTCAGGTATTGTTCGACGAGGAGAATAAAAAAAGCAGTTGGCGGATGGAAAAGGATGTAAGGAGGAGGCTCAAGCGCCGGGGAAAAGGCTTAACATCCAACCTTGAAATGGAGTGGCAAACTGGAAGCCTCTTCCGAGCCCTCGCGTGGCTCGCACACTCCGGCGCTTCTGAGGGGAGCCCTCTTCATGTAGAGTAGCAATTTACGACTCATCCATCCATGACCGTCCGCCTCGTGATTGACGCGGTAATCATATTGCGGAAGTCCCACTGTATTTTTCCGCCGCCGCTTCTGCGTTACCCTCACCAGGAATTCATCATCATTTATTACGGCTACTCCTCCGCCTAGCGATGATCAAAGTGATGACCACTGGCGCGCTCCTTCCAGTCAGGGGCCGGCCGCATGGATGAAATATTATTTCTGAAAAACTCGCCAGCTGCTTCATACGAGTACCTATCAGCGTAAGTACTCGTCTGTGTATTGATATTTGTTTACCACCGTGGGGGGGGGGGGGGTATCCTGTAGAATAGCATTCTCCGTTTAAGACACTGCGAGCTCAGGAAGCAGAAGGCGGAGGCCCTTGGTTTGAGACTATAAATCATATGGTGCAGAATTCATCTGTGTGAGGCCACTATTTGAACAAGACGCTATAAAAAAAAATGGTCTGTTTGAGTACTCGCTGGAGGAGGAGGAGGAATGCCGGGAAGGATGAAGAGATGTTCCTTTTGTTGTTGTTTTTTGTCACCAGAACCCCATGCGGCCCCATCTCCCCCCCCCCCCCCCCCCCCCCCCCCCCCCCCCCCCCCCCCCCCCCCCCCCCCCCCCCCCCCCCCCCCCCCCCCCCCCCCCCCCCCCCCCCCCCCCCCCCCCCCCCCGCCCCCCCCCCCCCCCCCCCCCCCCCCCCCCCCCCCCCCCCCCCCCCCCCCCCCCCCCCCCCCCCCCCCCCCCCCCCCCCCCCCCCACCCCCCCCCCCCCCCCCCCCCCCCCCCCCCCCCCCCCCCCCCCCCCCCCCCCCCCCCCCCCCCCCCCCCCCCCCCTCCCCCCCCCCCCCCCCCCCCCCCCCCCCCCCCCCCCCCCCCCCCCCCCCCCCCCCCCCCCCCCCCCCCCCCCCCCCCCCCCCCCCCCCCCCCCCCCCCCCCCCCCCCCCCCCCCCCCCCCCCCCCCCCCCCCCCCCCCCCCCCCCCCCCCCCCCCCCCCCCCCCCCCCCCCCCCCCCCCCCCCCCCCCCCCCCCCCCCCCCCCCCCCCCCCCCCCCCCCCCCCCCCCCCCCCCCCCCCCCCCCCCCCCCCCCCCCCCCCCCCCCCCAGCCCCCCCCCCCCCCCCCCCCCCCCCCCCCCCCCCCCCCCCCCCCCCCCCCCCCCCCCCCCCCCCCCCCCCCCCCCCCCCCCCCCCCCCCCCCCCCCCCCCCCCCCCCCCCCCCCCCCCCCCCCCCCCCCCCCCCCCCCCCCCCCCCCCCCCCCCCCCCCCATCGCTCTACGGAACTGGAAAGCCTCTGTGCTTTAAAATTGCCACCATCAATCAAGATATTTTAAAAGGATGCAACAAGCAATTTCATGGATGACTTTCTTTTTTTTTTTTTTAACCGCTCCGCATTATTTCCCATCAGTCCAATTTGTTACGGAGCGCACTATTTCTTTCCTCCGGCACGCTTGTCCATACGTGTCGCTCACCTGTATATAACACAGCGAAAAAACGTCTCTTTGGTGAACTCGCTCCCATTAATGTGGCGTGTCACTTTGTGCTCACGTCTGTTTTAATGATCGCCACCGCAGAGGCTCTCGGACGTGTCACGGCTAACCCTTCCTTTCCCTTCCCCCTGTTGAGATCAATTCCTCCGCAAACAGTGGAATTAATGAAAGGGATCCACCAGTCGGTGTTTAGCGGTGACAAGGCGTGCGCTTTACTCAAACCTCGGAGGAAGGGCCGTCTCGCGTTGGCCCAGATTTTCCACAGCTAATGTAGGACTATGACTGCATTATCATGTTATTTTAAAAATGTAATCCCACAATCTGATTTTAAGACGTTCCCTGGCCCCGTTTTCCTCGGCGTGGCCCGCTAAAGTTTGGAGTTGACGAGTTACCGTGGGGGCGAGTAAAAAACAAAAAAAAACGCTAAGGGAATTAATTTGGAAAATAAGTGTTTTGGATTTCTATATACTTTTTAAATATATTTTTTAATTCTCAAACTTGCAGCGGCAAAACACAGAGGTAGAAAATAAGTGAATCACTGTTTTGATTAACTGTTATGTCCTTTCGCAAACAGTGGACTTTGAATGTTTGAGGGCATTGCTTATATTAAGGGAACACATTGGCCCCGCGATTCAATTAAATGTTCCACTTGGACATATTCTCCGACATTAATATTTGCTCTTAGCATATCTACCCAACAGGGTCATATCTTCTCTCTGAATGGTGAGAGTAATTCAATGTGTGCAATGAACACATTTCAGACACTCTGATAGACATCATACTATTATTTTCTCATCTCGTGAAGGTGAAGAGAGACTTTTCCTAATGTTTCTACAGATGACTCATTGTTGACTCATGTTGTTCGATACGTCAATACAAATGAAATGATTACTTTATAATAGCATATGAACAACAGCAACCTCCGCGTGATTATGAAGATATTCATGGCACGGGGACCACGCGCAAACAAATGAAGGCTTTTGATCAGGACACCGGTTGTGACCAGATGTGCCAAAAAACATTGATTGGCTGTCGAAAGCCTGTTCACAGAGTGTGCCCATCACACGTCCTGATCATCAACCCAAATGGCTTTTCCCGTGGTGCGCGTTCCTTGTTAGTCTCGTCTTGTTTTGACAAGCGGAGGAGAGCAGCCATCACCACCTCTCCTGTCTCACACCTTGCGTCTGGAAGAATGTACAATTCAGCTCACTCCCATGTCCTGTGTCAAGCTGTCTCCCTTTTCTCTCTTTCTCTCTCTCTCTCTCTCTTTCTCGCTCTCTCTCTCTCTCTCTCACACACACACGTTTGGTTGTTGTACCTAGTGCCTGTTACAGCCGGAAAAGCTGAAAGATCGGCTCGCCCTGGGGAGGCGATCGTTACGAGGCCGCTAAACTAGACGGGGCTCGAAGAAATACGATTCCCCGCAACCCCCCAGCCCCCCCCCCCCCCCACCAGCTCTCACTCCATCCCTCAAAAACGTGTCAGTTATTCCATCTGCGTTATCGTTACAACCCTTAAAAACCGAGACAGCGAGTGATTATCAGGATAAACAACAACGTACATACGGCGCAATACATACTAAAGATGAATGACGTGCACACCGCAACAACGCGTGTTCAATGTTTGTGTGTGTGTGTGTGTGTGTTTACATACATACATTAGAATTTTTCTGTGTACGTTTAGCAAGAGTGTGTGAAACCTGCTCTTGGAACGTGCGCGTTGCAACGGGGAAAGGGAATGCATCCATCAGACGGCCGGGGACTTGACAGCCGCTCCGCACGACAAAGACAGCGGTGACATGTTGCCACCGAGAGAGACAGAAGTGTGGACGCCTGGCAAATATGGTGGTGCTGCTGACCGAGCGCTTTCATCCCGGCTGCTTTGTATCCTCTTGTGTTATACGCAGTCTGGACAGACGGGCGGGCATGCAGGCAGGCGGGTGTGTTGTCGGGATGTGTCCTCTGAGGTAGCATGGGGGGGCGTCGGAATCGTAGCCACACACGTCCGAGCTCAGAGCTCTTGTTTCACTTCACTGATGGTTTCAATGTCAAGTGGAAAGCGTCTTTTTTTGAGTGCCACACTGCTGCATGGCATGCGTGCCGGTGGGTGTGTTTGTGTGTTTGTCTTGCCGTGGCTTTTGTTGTCGTTGTTCTTGTTAACTTATCTCTCTAACCGGATGAATCGATGGACTGCACAGTGGCGCTGGTGGTGGTACGAGTGACACCACCGGTAGCCACACAATGAAGAGCATTGATCAGCTCCCCACACACACACACACACACACACGTTCACACACACACACGGTACACACACACACACACACACACACACACACACACAGTCAGAGACACACACCTCCCAACCCCACGAGAGACGCCTTCATTTATCTCCACCGTGTGTTTGCCATTTTGATATTCATCAATTGATTATCGTTAGGGGCGACGTTGAACTTTGCAACTCTGCCGACCACGGGAGGCTGCATGGTATTTAGGCCCGCTTATTGACATATTTTGCCCATTTAACGATGAGGGGTTGCAATTACATATTCCCTAATTAGAGGGAATTGATTCCGGGAAGGACACAAAGCCTTGGATCACACGAGTGCTCGGTGTTCCCGGCCCCCGGTGCTGTAATTCTAGCGACTGCTGTGAGGCCTGCAAAGCGATCACATAGACTATATAGATGCGATGCTCCAGTCAAAATACAGCGGTGTGCGCAATCCAAGACAGAGCGGGCTACGCCAGAGCAGCAGAGAATGGAGTGCACGGAAACCAATAACCCACTAACTTACATTCGGCCCTGTCAGACAACTGGCCCTGACCATGGGAGAGAGGAGGAGAGACTAATGTGCTGACAGCCCTGTTTCCACATATAACATGGTACATTTCTGCATCAGGGACAATTTCTAGATTGGGTACACAGCCCGAGGAAACCCCCCCCCCCCAAAAAACTGACTGGCTTCGGCATCTCACTGTGCTTTGCTGACACCTTTAACCTCGGGAGTACAGCCCCGGATCTGTGGTTCTGTGGGTGAGATACTGCCCGCTAGTCTCAGAGCACACAGCGCATTCCTCGATGCCTAAATAGCGCTTTAACGAATCGCACGCGGCTCCCTCTGTGTTCTTAGAGCGCCGCACAAACGTAAAGCGTAATTTCCATCTCCATCGCATCATGAATATGTAAACGACAGATGATTTTGGAGTAAAACATGAACCGTTGGGGGCTGACGGGGGGGGGGGGGGGGGGTTCGGTGATGAAGACTTGTGTCAGGCCAAGCGAGCTGGAACTGATGGGGCGCATAATTAATGGTCTGAAATAGACTGAGAATTAGTGCTGGGCTGGGATGTTGAAAGAGTATGATAGTTGGATGGGTGCCGCAGAGCCGAAGGCATTGGGCACCTCCCACCCCCCCCCACCTCCTCCTCTCTCCATCTCCGGTTTGCTATAATATCACGACGTCTTGCTTTACCTCGTCACCACGTTATGCTTTCCTCTCTCTCCTCTCGTTCCTGACTTGGTTCTCGTTCTCCGTCGCTGGTTCCAGGGGTGGGGGAAGGGCGAGGGGACAATGGGGCGGGGCAGGGATGAATCAGGGAAGCTTCTACAAGCGTACCTGTCTCTGAGGAGATTTCCCTCGATTACAATGGGCCGATGGATTACGGTAAGTATTAACACACGTGCCACGTGCCTTGGCAGCCTCTGGCCAGAGAAAGAGAGAGAGAGCGAGAGAGAGAGAGGCGATTTCGATTGATTCCCTCGACGCTGAAGGACAGGGGCTGAGGTTCGAGGCCTGTGGCTGAGGGTTTGCGGCGGTGGCAGCACCACGAGGCTGTCAGGAGCTTACAGAGCTACGGCTCTCGACGCGCAAGCTAGCGAGCGAGCGAGCGGGTGGGCATTCATCATCGGCGAGGTAACTGGCTTCTCTGAGAGCAACTCGGGCGGAAAATGAACAGCTGTCACGGCTACGCACACACAGAGAGGCCCCAGCGTTTCTACTCGTCTCCACTGCCGCCGGTTTCAAGCGGCATCTCGCTTTTCAGCCGGGAGAAAACGAGCCAGACGCATCGGTGCTCGGTCGCGGAGCGGAGGAGGAGGAGCCCCCCCTTGTGCTTCAAACAAAGTGTGACCCGCGCCGCGCGAGGACCCCCGCTATTACTGCACATTAGAGCGGCGAGACAGCCTTTGATGGGAACTTAGCTAGGCTCGTACGTTAGCCCGCGTTCGATGTTGTTTAGGCATGAGCGGTTAGCATAATAGGCACTTAAATAGCAGAAAATGACTATTGTATGCGACAATAGTCATTTTCTGGTTCTGAGATATGTGTGTGTGTGTGTGTGTGTCTGTGTGTGTTTGCACATGCACATACATAGCGTACGTACACAAACACAGACGCACAGTAAACACACACGCTGTAACACGATACAGTACCACAGGACTACCACAGGAAAAACACAGGTGGGTTTCATGCAATGAAACACAATAGTGAAAGGAATTCAACACGAGGCAAAAAGCCCATTGATCAGGAGACATTGCACAGCACACACACAGTGTCACCGAAGTCAAACCAAGAATATTGAATAACTTGAACAAGGACGCAAACACTATTCCTTTTCAGCTGTTTGCTTCACTGTCGTCCAAGTAACCATTGGGATAATGGCTTTATTTTTTAAAGGCTTTGATAAAGCGCTGTCCCTGTTGAAATCCTGCTCTATCCAAACAACATCACGGGAACCTGCGGTGATGTGGTTTTTGATACTACCAGGCTGAGGGGCCCTGGCTAATATTCCTTTCTCTTTGAAGTTTCCCTGCCGAGCGCCTGGATTCCCAATCCGGCTCCGTCGAGCTCTCTTGATTTCTTTATTATTCCACAGTTCTCGCCTCAACAACTTCAGACGTATCCCCGGATGTGGGACCGACCGCCACCCCGCCACCACCGCCAAAGCCAAATTCATATTTAATCACCCGCGTGGTTTGGCTGGAATTGGTTGGACGACTTGGGCTGACTGTAGTGACCTTAATTGTCAGCGTGATGCGTGTGTTTACTTATCCTCTTGACCGACAGAGCATCTCTTAAGCTCCACAACAGTCGCCACAGAGACACCCACGACCTTGTCACTGCGCGGTCCAAACGGATCGACCTTGAACACACGCATTAATTGTCCATTATTTCACGATCTCACCCATGTATTTTTAGGTAATACTTTTCATTTCTGCACACTTATCTGGACGTACAAGTTGCTACTCTTGTCGTAAAATGCACCACGACTATGACTACTAATACTACGACTTGATTAGCGCCAGGGTTGTTTCTTTAGGGTACACTTTTCCAGAACATCATGGCTCGCACACCTTCCTGTTTCCCAGCCTCAAACAGAATAATGTTGGGCGCTTGTGCATGTGAGAGTGTGTGTGTGTGTGTGTGTGTGTCTTGTCTCACTAATTGGTGTTGTGCCAGTGTGTGTGTGTCATCTGTTTAATAGGTTCCTCCATAATTCATCATGGCAAAATAGATGACCAGTGCATCTTGAGATCAGGGCCAGTGAGACGCCGTCTGTCCAGAAATTTCCCCTTCCTGCCATTTTCCCCCCGACGATGTAAAGCGTAAAGAGAAAAGCGACATTGTTCTAATGAGGTGATCTTCCAACATGTTGAAAGAAAGGCCCGTTTAAAGGAATATCAGAGTGTCCTTGTATTACTTGTTTTAGATTTCAGTTCTGAATACAGATGTGATTTTGACTCTATTCCTCTAGGAACCATTTCATGTGCTGAGGTGTTTGATGCGCTGAATTCCTGAACACTGTGGATATGTATCTATCTAACTGTGGTTCAACAGAAAAATACTCAAATACTTCACACAGACACACACAAAGCCTATTCGCTGTTTCTGAAGTGCAGCACTAAAACAGGTAGTTGCCATAACACTAGTCTTGATAAAATCTTGGCATTGTCACGCACGCACACACACACACACACACACACACACACACAGGCACAGGGATCTTTTATTTCCCCCCAGTTGAGTGGTCGTGCGCGCGTTATGATATACACATTCAATTCCAACGATAACAAAGCAATTCCAGTCGGCATCAATTCCACAAGCCGACGGAAAGTGCGGCCGAGCCTCGTCGACGGCTCTGTTTTAATAATAGAAAATCGCACGCAGCGAAAAAAGGCTTCCGACCGCCGTTCATCTCCCCAGCTCCGACCCCGGACAAACGGGGGAGCGATCATAGATGGAGGAAGGAAGGAAGGAAGGAAGAAGGAAGGAAGGAGGGGAAGATATTCAAGATGGGAACGGAGGGAATGATTGATTGGGAAAGTAAATTAAATGCAACCTTTATTTAAAATTCCCAGAGGAATCATTTAGGGGGAGGGGTCCTCGTTTACAATGAAATAATGACGTCATAATAGAACATGAATAGAACAGGAAGTAAATAAATAAACCAACAAAACCGAGGAAATTTAACAAACAACATTGGTAAAAAACAGGCAGGCAGATATGGGACGGTGAAATAGTTAAGTACGTTCCGAAGGTGCATCGGATTTCAGGTGACATTGCGAGATATTCCACAAGATTGCTGCTGCACTACCACTGAAAGCTGTCCTTCCAAGATCTGTACAGAGATGGAGAGTAAAGGAGGAACGCCGATCAGAGTAAGAGAGTGGGCGGGGTGGGAAAGTAAAGTGGGCGAAAGAGAAGGTGAAAGCGGTGCGGAGGGAGGAAGGAGACACACGCGGCGGCGGGTGCAGCGCCGGGAGCGCAATCTGAAGCGCAGGGGTCGAACAGCGGCGGCCGTCTCCAAGGGAACTGGCCGGGACTAAAGCAATAATAATAATAACAATACGTCATCCGATGTCGCTCCATCAGGGTTTACATCATGTTGCCGCGGCCTCACCGTCGCACAGATAGCAATCACAGGCTATTCCCCGGCTCTCCGCCATCACAGCCCATTACTCCACCTCTCAGCTAAAGCCCTGAGCGCTGCCCACTCGGCGACGCGGCCTGCCACGCGGGTGGTGTCGGCATGGTGATGATCCCGGGGACGGCGGTGCGTGCTGTCAAAGGAAGCTCACCTGTCAGCCCACATGTGCATTAGCTTCCCCCCCCCCCCCCCCCACTGCTAAGCTATCGCGTGGGCAGCACGTTGGCAGCCTCTGGCCAGAGAAAGAGAGAGAGAGCGAGAGAGAGAGAGGCGATTTCGATTGATTCCCTCGACGCTGAAGGACAGGGGCTGAGGTTCGAGGCCTGTGGCTGAGGGTTTGCGGCGGTGGCAGCACCACGAGGCTGTCAGGAGCTTACAGAGCTACGGCTCTCGACGCGCAAGCTAGCGAGCGAGCGAGCGGGTGGGCATTCATCATCGGCGAGGTAACTGGCTTCTCTGAGAGCAACTCGGGCGGAAAATGAACAGCTGTCACGGCTACGCACACACAGAGAGGCCCCAGCGTTTCTACTCGTCTCCACTGCCGCCGGTTTCAAGCGGCATCTCGCTTTTCAGCCGGGAGAAAACGAGCCAGACGCATCGGTGCTCGGGCGCGGAGCGGAGGAGGAGGAGCCCCCCCTTGTGCTTCAAACAAAGTGTGACCCGCGCCGCGCGAGGACCCCCGCTATTACTGCACATTAGAGCGGCGAGACAGCCTTTGATAGGAACTTAGCTAGGCTCGTACGTTAGCCCGCGTTCGATGTTGTTTAGGCATGAGCGGTTAGCATAATAGGCACTTAAATAGCAGAAAATGACTATTGTATGCGACAATAGTCATTTTCTGGTTCTGGGTTCGAACGAGGTCTGAGATATGTGTGTGTGTGTGTGTGTGTCTGTGTGTGTTTGCACATGCACATACATAGCGTACGTACACAAACACAGACGCACAGTAAACACACACGCTGTAACACGATACAGTACCACAGGACTACCACAGGAAAAACACAGGTGGGTTTCATGCAATGAAACACAATAGTGAAAGGAATTCAACACGAGGCAAAAAGCCCATTGATCAGGAGACATTGCACAGCACACACACAGTGTCACCGAAGTCAAACCAAGAATATTGAATAACTTGAACAAGGACACAAACACTATTCCTTTTCAGCTGTTTGCTTCACTGTCGTCCAAGTAACCATTGGGATAATGGCTTTATTTTTTAAAGGCTTTGATAAAGCGCTATCCCTGTTGAATCCTGCTCTATCCAAACAACATCACGGGAACCTGCGGTGATGTGGTTTTTGATACTACCAGGCTGAGGGGCCCTGGCTAATATTCCTTTCTCTTTGAAGTTTCCCTGCCGAGCGCCTGGATTCCCAATCCGGCTCCGTCGAGCTCTCTTGATTTCTTTATTATTCCACAGTTTCTCGCCTCAACAACTTCAGACGTATCCCCGGATGTGGGACCGACCGCCACCCCGCCACCACCGCCAAAGCCAAATTCATATTTAATCACCCGCGTGGTTTGGCTGGAATTGGTTGGACGACTTGGGCTGACTGTAGTGACCTTAATTGTCAGTGTGATGCGTGTGTTTACTTATCCTCTTGACCGACAGAGCATCTCTTAAGCTCCACAACAGTCGCCACAGAGACACCCACGACCTTGTCACTGCGCGGTCCAAACGGATCGACCTTGAACACACGCGTTAATTGTCCATTATTTCACGATCTCATGTATTTTTAGGTAATACTTTTCATTTCTGCACACTTATCTGGACGTACAAGTTGCTACTCTTGTCGTAAAATGCACCACGACTATGACTACTAATACTACGACTTGATTAGCGCCAGGGTTGTTTTTTTAGGGTACACTTTTCCAGAACATCATGGCTCGCACACCTTCCTGTTTCCCAGCCTCAAACAGAATAATGTTGGGCGCTTGTGCATGTGAGAGTGTGTGTGTGTGTGTGCGTGTGTGCATTCATGCGTGCGTGCATGCGTGTGAGAGAGAAATTGTGCACATAATGTGTGTGTGTGTGTGAAAGTGAAAGAGTATGCGTGCGTGAAAGTGAGTGTGTGCATGTTAGTGTGTGTGTGTGTGTGTGTGTGCATGAGAGAAACTGTGCACGTGAGTGTGTGTGTGTGTGTGTGTGTGTGTGTGTGTGTGAGGATGAAGGGATGGCAGATTAAAAAGCCTTCCCATGGGTGCACTCAGCAGGCTGTAGCGCGCCGCTCGCCAGGGAGATCCACTGCATACGTTATATTTTACGACCCCCGTTTCCTTATCCTTCATAACACCGTTTTCCTTTTATTAACTTAGCACCGGCCGACGAGCATACGTCTCTATCTGTAGCATCCACCTTCCCTCCGAGGCAGCGCGATATACGAATCTGCTGTGTATACACACACACACACACACACACACACACACACACACACACACACACACACACACACACACACACACACACACACACACACACACACACACACACACACACACACACACACACACTGTATACATAGACATCCATGTGTGTGTGTATGTGTGTGTGGTGTGGTGTGTGTGAGCACACACACACACACACACACACACACACACACACACACACACACACACACACACACACACACACACACACACACACACACACACACACACACACACTCACTCATTAATCATCCGTTGGGGGGTCACAACTACCACGGATACGCGCTCACACATATCCACACGGGGAATGGGGGTAGTCACACACCACAGACGTTATTTTGGTGCAAGAGCTATGTTTGCATCTTGCCGCTGCAGGCTTGAAACGTGTTCCCCAGCTGAACCATGACATGCCTCGCCTCCCTGACTCAGCCCCAGCTGGCCCCGCGCACCGCATGGCGGGGGGGGGGGGGGGGGGGTGAGGGTGAGGGGGGGGTCAAAGGGCACAGCACGCGGGAGTTGGTATGAACACTCCAAATCAAAAAACGCCACTGCCATGTGCTGGTGTCCTCAAAAAAACCCAAACAAACATCAAAACGACAGTAAGCTGTGCCAGTCTGGAAGTGCATTTACCGCTGGACAACGGGAGTGAGTGCCCGTGAAAGGGTTGGCAGATATTTTTGAATATGTCTTTGGGTGGAGTATTAGAGTCATTATACTGCGCTGTGTTATTATGACGAGCGCAGCGCCCGTTCGAAAAATGTTGCCTGTTTGGAAACCGGCCGATTTGCTTGGCCTCCGGTATTGCTGCTCGCAGCTCGCAGCTTTCTGGAGAAGCACTCATCTAAACAACCTTACACTCGACACTCCACTTCCGCGGACCCTCAGCGGTACACCGGCACAAATGTGATGAGCGATTAGATGAAGAACGCTTGTCGGGGAAAATCAAAGGACAGGCAGACGGACAGACAGACAGACATAGAGACTGCTTCCATTTTTGTTCGATAGCGTTCAACGAATGAGCCATTTCCAGTACGCTATTTCTGGGAACAAAAGCGTTCATTATGGAAATGACACATGAAATATTTGACGTAACAAAACAGAATGACAGAACGTACACGACGTTGCTAAAAGCAACATCTCCAGTCTCGTTCTTCTTCTTCCGTTCTTGAATGTACTGTAGCGATCGATGGCGATGGAGACGGGGTCTGTACCCAGCATGCCGTTCGGCGGTGTAACAGTTAATCGGGGTCCCCACTCGATACACGGCACAGTGCGTACCTCTGTACAGGCGGTGTTAACGCACGACTAATAAATATGTCACGTATATCCCAACAGCTCGCACTCGACGCATCGTTTCCGCGGGTCCTCAGCAATACACCGGCCAAGCGCGAAGTCGATCGGATGAATGGTTGTCGAGATCAGGACAGACAGACATACATACAGAGAATCCTTCCATTATAGTTCGATGTCTCGTCAACGCGGTAGATGATCCTTTGATATCTCTGCCGTGGTAGATGATTTCATTCTTCGGTATATGATTTCATGATTTTACAGCGGCATCGCGTGCGCCGTATGATACGATGATATATATACGATGTGATTTCCTGTTTTGAGTGTCGTTTTTCATCACCCTTCCCTCCGGCGAGGTGCTCTGGCGAGAGTGGATGCTCGCCGACCACAGTCCTGCCCGGCGTAGGGAACGCGCGTCCTTGAACCCACCGGGGAGCCATCTTGGCAGGTCCCCACTCTTAAACCCGGCACAATGAATTTAGCGGCGCATACTTAGCGCGGTGTGCACCATATGCCACGCTTTAAGAGGGGAGGAAAAAAAAAAAGCTAATAAGAAGAGGAGAAAAGGCAATATGACGAATCCCACGACGTGGGGGGGGGGGGGGGCGGCAATGTCACGAGGAAAGGAAATGGGAATAATTGAAAAGTTTGAACGAGCCCTGCCAATAAGAGAGAGAGAGAAGGGAGGACGAGATCCTCCCGGCTTGGAACGCTTTGATGCTGCCACACATAAGAGGCAGAGATAGAGAGAGTGAGAGAGGGGGGGGGGGGGGGGGTCGTCGAGAGAGAGCTGGAGCCGCCGTGCACGGAGATATATTCATGCCATGTTTTTCCTCTTTCCTCCAAAGAGTTGAGGTAATTCACAATATTCATGACAGAGATGTTTTGATAACGGTGTAGTGGGTTTTTTACCCGCCACGGAAAAAAAGGGTATGTGTGTGTGTGAGAGTCTGTGTGTGTGTGTGTGTGTGTGTGTGTCTGTGCGTGTGTGTGTGTGCGATGTGTTCACGTTTTGTTTCATAAAACATGCAGTGTTTGCCGTTGCGATACCGAAGGTGGAGAGACAAGCTACAAAGGGTGTCATAAACCTAATCCTGCCCCCTAACACGCCCCCCTCCCAACCCTAACCCACCCAATAGTGTTCCCATTTGTTATGCCGTGTTTAATTAAAGCGACATGTAGTGTCAGCGAGTGCGTGCTCCCAGCTGGCCTCATAAAGACACAGAAGGCCACTAGAATGGCAGTCTGGTACGGGGCCGTTTATATCTCTTTACCCTCTGAAGCCTATGGTGGTCTGTAGGAGCCCAAGCACCTCAGACACGCATGTGTTATTTATTTTATGGCCTCATTACATTATTGTAATTTATGTGATCGTAGATGCAGGGTTCATAGGGAACAGTAGCATCTCTATTATAAAACAGTAAATTAATTGTAGAAGTTATTGCAATATAAATCATATTTACGTAAACTGCTGGTAATGTTGTTCACAATGGGCAGGTCTTTCTTTTACCCTTTGTATTTATGTTCTGAATATTCTGGATAAAAAGGCATCTCTGTTCACGTGCCTGTGGAGTCGATGACTTTGTTGACACATTTTGTCACCCGTGGAACTTGGAATAAACACCTTTTGTTGATCTATTTTACACCAGAGTCCCATGGAAGTATCTTCTAAGTGTGCAGCGACAACACACTCAAGTAACTAACGAACACCTAAACAACCGCCAGCTCCCAGCTCCCGCCAGCTCCACACTAATACTATGATGAAGGACCATTAAAGAAAAAGTGTTGTTGTCGTTGTTGAATGTCTGCCTGCTCTTTTGATGCTCAGTGGAATAATCTACATTACCACGTTTCCCCCACCCCACCCCCCGAAACAATACTAGTATGGAATCTCAGGTACACACACACACACCTGCGCACACACACACGTGAAAAGAGCTTGCGTGCCGAGATTTATTATCAAAGTGCCGTCGAGATCATAATGAGAAAATTCAAAAGCGCCGTCTTCTGTCAGATTCCCACCATATGCTCCAGCTCCTGTCAACCACTCCGCTCAGGGTGAGCCAATATATTTCCCAGGGAGGTTGAACCACTTGTGACAGTTGGAATGGAAGCATAACAGATTTTATACAGCCGCCCCAGAAACACACATTCGCATAGCAACGGGGGAATATGGCCACCAACACACACCAGCGCACATTACGGACCCCGCGTCTGAAGTAACACGAGAGCTCCGATCCGGTCGACGCTCCCAGAAGTCTGGATCACGGACAACCACGTCGAGGGCCTAACTTATCTGTCTGAGCCGGGTTTAAATTTAGGGTGTCCTCAACTCTATCGGTGTCCATTCACACAAAGATATCATTGGACCAGCCTAACTGTGGTATTGAACATTGTGAATACGCACTATGAACATGTAGGCTACTATGAATTCATGGACTGTATCTTATCAAAGGGGATAAAAGCTTTAGTTTGTCAATCAGAATTTCACCTTGATGGAAATGTGCAGGGATTCTAATGAGGTAGCCATGTTACATCCCAAAGCAGAAGCACACGTTTCCGTCGATATCAATCGAGTCGACGATCGATCGCACGTTTTCTGTGACGCCCGATCAAACCGAACCATAGTGGCCGTCTATCAAGAATGGCGTCCAGTAGGATCCAACGTGCACGTATGTCGAACGGCGACGAGCAACATGTGAATCGCAGCATGGAGGCCTGTGAGCGAGTGGGCGGTGTATTTGTCCTAGTGAGCTGCAGTGTGTCCAATAATACGCCACACACAGCGTCGGGTGTGTGTGTGTGTGTGTGTGTGTGTGTGTGTGTGTGTGTGTGTGTGTGTGTGTGTGTGTGTGGGCGTGTTTGGCGAGATGCTTCGCTGTCCTGGCGGGGAGGTTGCCGGGGCCAACGGAGCGGGCATTGAATCTGAAAATAAGGCCGACGTATGAATAATAAAACGGAGAGCTGCTGCGCCACAGCGGCCGTACACAAGTCTAATAAAATGCTTCCATTAGCGGAGGCAGCCAGGTGTAACGTGAGCGCGCAGAGGCTGCATGTGAGGAGCGGGGGGGGGGGGAGAGGCCCTGAAACCCCCCCCCCCCCCCTATGCCCCCGCCAATCAGAGCCCTTTCTGGCTACTAATGTCCATGTGTCTGTGTGTGTGTGTGTGTGTTATGTCTGTGTGCAGAATGCAGCCATGTGCTAATTGTGTGTCTGTATGTCTTTGTGCAGTATGCAGCCATGTGCTAATTGTGTGTGTGTGTCTGTGTGTGTGCTAAATATGTATAATCGCACTTAATTTGCTTTGTGTGTGTGTGTGTGTGTGTGTGTGTGTGTGTGTGTGTGTGTGTGTGTGTGTGTGTGTGTGTGTGTGTGTGTGTGTGTGTAGAGATGGGCGTGTGCATGCTATGCGTGTGTATGCGATATTCTCCGTACTCTTGCTACGGGGAACGTCTTGACGTGATACAACCACTTCATCATGGCAGCGGGGATGTGATTTAATTGTCGCTGCTCCGGCGTGTTGATTCCTCCACCGCTCGGCCGGGAGGGCGAGAAATAAGCGAGGGCTGAATCACTTCTCGGCGGCAACCCCCCGACTCGGTCCATAAACACTGATCTTATTTGTACAGGGCGGTAAAACTGTATAATTAAAAAACATAATTCACAACAGGTCATTATCGTTGTTGCTAATTAAGCTGGGCTCACTGGGCAAGGTTTGTTTTAGTCTTGAGCACCCACTGCATGCGTGTGTGTGTGCATGCGTGCGCGTGTGTGTGTTTGTGTGTGTACTGTGTCGAATGTATGTGTGTGTGTGTGTGTGTGTGTATGTGTCTAATGTGTATGTACAGTATGTGTGTGTGTGTTTGTGTCTAATGTGTATGTATCTGTGTGTGTATTTGTGTGTCTGAGTAAGTTCTGTACTGGTGGGTCTAATGTGTGTGTGTGTGCTGCTGGTGTAATTGTACTGTGGTCTAATGTGTGTGTGTGTGTGTGTGTGTGCGTTTGTGTAATGTCTGTACTGTGTCTAATGTGTGTGAGTGTATAATGTCTTTAATGTGTCTAGTGTGTGTGTGTGTGTGTGATGTCTGTAATGAGTCTAGTGTGTATGGCTGGAGGTGGAGGTGGGAGGGGGACATCTATGGGATGTATTTGACTCCATGGTACTTGTTGTGGCAGTATGGAGGAGGAGGGGGGTGTTGGTGCATGTAGGTGACACTGAGCTTATTGTCACCTCCGGGGGAGACAGCAGAGGGGCCCGGGATGACGGCTACATGACCAACAGCCGTTATTTTGTGTGTGTGTGTGTGTGTGTGTGTGTGTGTGTGTGTGTGTGTGTGTGTGTGTGTGGCCCCGTGTTGAGTCAGTGCAGTGTACCGCTCACCGACGCAGAGACACAGACACACAGAGACGAATGCATCTTGGGGTATTTTCAATTTAACGCGGCGCCGCTAAGGTTTTAAGAGGGTGAGGATGTGCTATAATGGAAGGTATGTAAAATCTCTGGTGGCGTATAATAAGCCGCTAATAGCTCTGCATTTAGCGGGAAATGCCGCAGAGCCTGAGCATGAAAGCCCTGTGGACCGTACACCAACGTGCACTGTTTGTTGCTTGGATAGAAAAATCTACCCTCGATCTCACTCTCTCTAGCTTTCACTCTCTCTCTCTCTTCCTCCCCCTCTGTATCTCTCCCTCTGCCTCTCATTTCTAGCTGTCATCCGTTTCCACCCCCCCCCACCCACCCCCCCACGACTTTGACGCAAATCTGGAAGTGCAATTTTGTAAATCCGCCCAGCGGATCAGAATGTTACCGTGTGCTAATGGCTGGTACCCACCCACCCACCAGACTCTCTCTCTCTCTCTCTCTCTCTCCCCCCGCGGAACAGCAGCCTCAGCAGAGCTTTGTGACGAAGGAACTCCACTGGAAACGCCATGACAGGCTGATTTATCTTCAAAGAGTTCCACAGATAATGACAGATAGATTAAGAGCATCAGACAAGAAGAGAGGGAGAGAGCTAGAGAGACAGAGATGGGGACACAGACACAGAGAGGGAGGGAGAGAGACACACAGAGAGAGAGAGAGAGAGAGAGAGAGAGAGAGAGAGAGAGAGAGAGAGAGAGAGATGGAGATACAGGGAGAGAGTGGTAGAGATGGAGACACGGAGAGAGAGGGAAAGAGAGAGAGAGAGCGGCAGATGGAGACACAGGAAGAGAGGGAGAGAGATAGAGATAGAGAGAGAGAGCAGAGATTGAAAAAGTTACAACTGAATTGCTGTGCTCTCTGCCATAACGCTTGAAAGGAGTGCAGAACGGAAGTGCAAGGTTGATGAAAATAACTTTCCCGTCACCATTTTTATGTATTTATTTTGACTCCTCGTCCTCCCCTGCCCCGCCTCCCACCTCAACCCGCGGCAGCAAAGCGGGTTGCTCCGAGACATTCTTCTAAGGCACCTTTCCCTCCTGTTTGTGCCCGTTTGTGACAACTCCAGCTTGCCTTGATCATGCGCTAATAACTGTCATGTTCCCGTAAACACGGGACGGGGAGGGGGAATAAATGTTGAAATCTCACATAGTGAAAACCATATCTATGCATTCATCATCTTGAAGCACTCCCTCCTCCTCCTCCTCCTACATTCGGAGGAGGAGGAGGAGGGTATGTGTGTGTTCAGTTTTATTTTTAGGGAGTTACGGCTCCTATAAAAAGCCATAATAGAAAGAAGTGTAGGCACGACATATCCGTTCTTAGAGCAGAACGCGCTCCAGAACAGATAGCTCTGCTTCCTGCTCCTCCGCAGTTCAGCCGCGTGGCTGCACATTCACGCGGTGAATCAATACCAAACAGCTGACTACGATCCCAGCGACGGCCGTAAGCCCGGGAAAATTAAACCCCTCCCCGTCCCCATATACTCCTCTGCGCTCTGCAACCAACTTTAGGGGGGGCTGTGTTTACGATCGGCCCGCGGTGCAATTGGCAGCCGACGTAACACAGTCCAAAAGCACATTGCTGCTGCTGCTGCTAATGCTTTTCCTCCCATCAGACCGAATAGCTTAAGAAAAACAACAGGGAAATTGGCTTTTTTTTGTTTTTCTCTTTCTCACAAATAATAAATGAGGCTAAATATTCTAAAGTCCTGCATCTGAGTATGTTAAATATGGATGGAACGGTCGACTGGAACATCGTTTCACCATTTAAAAAATATTTTAGCATTTGGGTTCGTACAATGGAACGTGCATATTGCTTCTCCCAAGCCGTACTACTGCGTCAAAAATAGTAAGTGGCTTTTTATCAAATCACAGTGTAAGTGTTGATTTGACACCGCAATAACTCACCAACCCCTTCCCCCCACCCCCCCCACTCCAAAGTAATGCTAATAATAATAAAAGAATAAAACCATGAATTCATAACCGTCATCGGAGGAGAGCCTGTTTGCGGGCTGTTGCAGTCGATTTTGCACACTTGAGGGAATATCACTCATGCAAAGACCTTAGGCAATAAATATGCAAATGTACATACACAATCTAACCTACTTTGCTACAGCGTGGACTCAGATGGAGGACAAGCTGTATCAACAACAGCCGGGGAAAAATAACTGCCTTCTAAACATTTTAGCATATTGCGCGGATCATTCGCCCTTTTGCTTTGCACGCTTATATTAATAAATAAAATTACGTAAGGCACGTGGAAAGTGGGCATTAGGGCTGTTTATACAGCGGGGAATTACCATAATCATTCCTCATCATGGCCGCGCGTCGATGACACCCCACCATTACACCGCGCCGATGTGACAAGAGACGACTTTCATTCCATAACGCAACTCTCCCCGTCGCCAGGCTACCCGGGCCTCAAAAAAAATACAATGGCGGAGGAGTGACATTAAAACAGAGGCCCTCGTAGCGCTTTAGTCCCACGCGCGCTGAATGCGCCATGAAGAAGCAGGTCACGCTGAGGAAACACGCACACCTTCATATTAATGGGTCATTGGGGTTTCATTTAACCAATTATGACAATTTTCAGGGCAGTTAAGCTCCACGGCACCAGAGGCGGCGCACAGACGAAGACGGTTCCCGCCATAGGATTCATGATGTCTTTTTGATAACAGTTGAGTACACAGCCAGCGGTGTATTTACGATGGAAATGTCATTATATAATCATCATATCTGGGTGAGATGAATAACAATATGGTAACTATCATAGGAATACATGAATGCATGAATATGTAATGCATACAGTACATTCATGTTTGGAAATAAGAGATGAATTAATTGATAGATCTGCACGGCAACTGGAAGTTATGTGGTGTGTGTCTATCACGCCGCACATCTCATTCATCCGCTCCCTCAAATTGGCTTCTTTGAGAACGACTCGGAAATGGCTTTTTTTATTACACACCTCCCCTTAACTTTGCTCTGGCAGAGGCCCGGCTGTCTTCTGCTCTGGGAGATGACATTTCCATTATGGCCTGCCAACCTCTAACTGCTGCCGCGTGAGTTGTGGCGCCGGGCGAGAGAGCATTGTTAACCAACACGTCGGCTCGCTCGCCGGAGCCCCTGGCGGCGCAGGGTTGTTCATCACATGGCCGCTCACGCAAAGCAGCACGACCCGGGACCGCGCGCCTGGCTACTTCCCCTTTTGTCTGTTGGTCAGCCTCCCTGTGTGTGCGTGCGTGTGTGTGTGTGTGTGTGTGTGTGTGTGTGTTTTTTGTGTGCATCTCTCTCCTAGCAAACACTCGGACACGGACACAAATACTTTATAAGCAGCACACAAGCAAGTGGCAACACCCTGAAGACAAGCTGAGATAAACAATGCAATGCGGTAATGTGGACCAAAAAGTATCTTTATGAAACTGTCCTCTCACGTCTTTTTTGCGCCTCGTCAAACGTACCGAGTGGCAGAATTAACAACAACAACAACAACAACACACAAACGCCTTTTGTGCGTCATTTCCACTTCCATCAACACAGTTGTCTCCATATTAAGCTAGCTTAGCACTCTGCCGTTGGAAACCAGAGAGAGAGAGAGAGAGAGAGAGAGAGAGAGAGAGAAAGAGAGACCTGCACACCCTGAGGACGAGGCGGCTGCTGCTTAGTGGCCCCTTGATCGTAGCTCAGGTTGGGAGAGTTTCCTCTGCAGCCATGTGGCATTGCAGCTGCCACTAATGAGGCCGCGGTTTCGCCGGGCGTGCAGGGGTCGACCTCGACGTGCACTCCGGAAGTTTCTATTAGATTCGGATCATTAGATCATCTATACACGAGTGGCCCCCTCGGTCCTTTGCCGTCTTGACGCACACGCACACGCACACACACACACACACACACACACACACACACACACACACACACACCGCAGTGCGCCCTCTTGTCAGGGATCACTGTAGATGAATTGTACTATGTCTCAAAATCATCCAAATGTAATTTAATCTTCTCTCTCCTTGGTGTCTTGTAAGTGTAAGTGAAGCCCCTGTTTAAGCTCGAATTAGGTAAAAAGATCCGCTTGGGCTGAGAGTTGACGGAAGGAGGAGTTTGGGGGGGGGGGGGGGGGGGGGGGGGCGTGATATCCCCATGGTTATGGCTCACGGCAACTTCGTGTGATTTTTTGCGAGTGTGAGCGTTATAATGAGCAGCTGTATATGATGCTGTATACGCAACGCTGTATATGAAATGAGCCACACACTGCGGTGGCGTTACGCTATAAGTGCCGCGTCTCGGAGTCGCACCAATGGCATAGCGTTAGCATGCCCTCTCCGCGCCAGTGCTGTGACGTCAAAGTGACACCGAAAAGTCATTCGGACGACCACGACAAAGAACGCGGTACCTGAGCTCTGAGCAGAGTAGAGCGTTCACACACCGGTGGGTGGAGGCTGGCAGAAACACCAGATTTTACACCCGTTTTCTCCTAATCGCGGTTCATACTTTGGTAACCGTGACAGATTGCCGTCGACAAGAGCACAACACTTTTACAGCAAAAAAAATGACCACTTCAGGTCCAGCGGCACTAAGACCCGTCAAATCGCGAGTCAGTGCCACTACTCTGCGCGTGTTTTGTTTGTTTGTGTGTTGTGATATTAATTCCTCACTTCTGGCTCGCTGGCATGTACCTGCCGTTGTTCCCGGCGAGCGGCAGGTACGGGCAGAAAGGCCATCATGATCTCATCAGGCCGAACTCCTTGACCTTTATGCATTGCTGTAAATGTCAGGCTTCTTTATGAGGCCTGTGATTAGTTTATTGAACTATTCCAACTCACCGACACCCAGGTGCACACGCACACAGACGCACAGTGTGCAGCCAAGGGGCCCTGCCGTGGCAGTTACTGCCGGCTGTAATTCAGATTTCTTAGTCTCCACAGAAAGATTTTCCGGCATACTGAAGGCAGGCAGCATGAGAACAGCAGCCCAACCAATCTCCGCCAAACCAACACCGATAAATCACAATTTCATTGGCTAAGGAGCAGCTCCCTGCAAGGTCTTGCGCGGCGAGCAGGTGCTTGATGAAGGCCTCTCATCTAATTGTCTACTTAGCCACTTTGGCGCCGTAAATCTCCGACATACAGCCGTATAATCAGCGCTCTACGCTGCGCGGTGAGATAGATATCATCCGGTTACATCTCGACGTCTCCCTCATCGCTTCCCCATCCCTTTTTCCCCAGGCGGTACGAGCCTACTGAGAGTTGTAGTCAGTGCCCGGGTGGGAGGCGGAGGGGGGAAGGCGACAACGGCGACGCAAACTCTCACAGTGCCCGGTACCAGATCTCTGATCGGAACTACCAGCTCTCTTCTTCCTGACTCAGCACTGCGCAGGAACTTCTGCCTCCCAGCGAACGGAGCGGTTGCAGCCAGCGCCGCTGCCACGGTGATAAATGGGCTGCATTACAAACGTCTGGCTGTTGGCTCACGTCTCCGCCTAGCGGGCGCACAGAAGGGCCGGAGGAGGAGGAGGGAGGGGAGCTATAGGTTGTGCACCGATTTTCTGTTTGTAACCACTTCCCGATGTGACGACGGGATAGATTAGCGGTCGGGGTGCGTTTGAGCTCCCAGTATTCAAACCCACGATGTCCAAAGTCTACCCGTGCATCGTGGAGCAAGAACTGCCTCACCCCTACCCTGCTCAATTCATTTTGCATCACTTTGGACAAATGACTCAAGTGTAACCACCCCCTGTTAACAGTTAGTTAATAGATATGATGAGAAGCATCGTTCACTTGAAGTCTATTCTTAGTATATTCGTCATCTGTTACATGTTACACGGAAGGCATGGAATTTGCACACTTTGCCTCGCGGTCTCAAATTGGCGACGATGCCGGATTGAAGCCACGCAACCGGGAATTCATGCGTGCATGGATGCGTGCATGATGAACACGATCACATCTGAGTGTCCGAGGGGGTGAACGCCGTGACACACGGTCAGGGAGCTTCTGGTTGCCTGTGAACACACACACACACACACACACACACACTATCTGTAGCTCTCTGTGTGCACGAAAACATAAAGACACAGCTTGCAGGAACACCCACACATGACATCCACTTTGGCGTGTGTGTCCTGTGTGTGTGTGTATGCAGGCGTGTGTGTGTGTGTGTGTGTGTGTGTGTGTATGCGTGTGTGTGTTTGCGTGGGAGGCTAAGAATGCACACCATTACATATTAAGACTCAGCCAAGCTTCAAGAAAGGCCCACAAAGTTGAAGTCCACCGTGTTGTTGGTGTTGTTCTACTGAATCTGTCTTCCTCCTGAACCCCTGTGGGTGTTATGTATGCAAACGCACTCCGTGAACTGTGAAAGTTGTTGCGTGTAGGATGCCCGTAATGTGGAAAGCAATGTGGGATGGAAAATTGTTTAGTCCAGTGGCTGCTTCTTATTTATTTGTGCAGAGCCTGGATTCGATGTGATGTGATGTGTGTGCGTGTGTGCAATGTGGTGTGTGTATGGTGGCGTGGTTAGTGCATGTATGATGTGTGTGTGTGTGTGCGTGTGTTGGTGAGTGTATGATATGTGTTGTGTGTGTGTGTGTGTGTGTGCATGTGTGCACGTGCTGTGTGTGTGAGATGTGTGTGTGCATGTGATATGTGTGTGCATCTACACGTGCATGTGTGTGTGTGAGTGCATGTGCGCGTGTGTGCACGTGCATGTGTGTGTGAGATATGTTGTGTGTGCATGTGCATGTGATATGTGTGTGCATCTACACGTGCATGTGTGTGTGTGTGTGTGTGTGTGTGTGTGTGTGTGTGTGTGTGTGTGTGTGTGTGTGTGTGTCTCTCTCTCTCCCTCCTGACATCAGGAAACGTTATTTCCTCTAATGAAACGTTTGGGTCCTGGTGCAGCGCTTGCTCTTTATCTCCCCCCTCTTCTCCTCTTCCACTACAAGTTATCTGCTGTCTGCTGCCTCCTCCTTCATTGTCTTTGCCGTTTTATCTGTCATCTCGCTGCGGTGGAAGGTAATAAAAGGCCAGCGCGTTTTGTTCCCTCCTCTCTCGCCTTCCTTCCTTCCTTCCTATCTCACTATCTCTCCCAGGCCTCTCTTTCGATCTCTCTCTGTTCCTATCTCCCTCCCCCTCTCTGTCCCTATCTCTCTCTCTCTTTCTCTTTCTCCGTCCTCCCTCTTCGCTCTCCTTCTTCCTTTTTGTTTGTGTGGGCGATCTTATCGGGACTGATGGGCGGGAGATGAACAGCTCTCCGGGCTTCTTTGTGGTGAAATAATATGACAAGGCGGATACGGCCCCCGGCGGGGCCCTCGAGCCCCTGCTGCCTCTCTCCTCTCTCTCTCTCTCTCTGTCTCTCTCTCTCTCCTCCCCCCTGCCCTCCCCTGGGTGGGTGGGTGAAGCAGCCAGCTAGAGTCAACCATATCAGCATGCACTATTAGAAACCCCGCCCGCCCCCACCACCACCCATCACCACCTCCAAGGTATACAGAAGTCAATGTACACATATCTGGTTCAGGTGGACATTTCCTCATCATGTCAGGCGGAAGTCGCGGGGGGACCGCGGCTAAATGGAATGTAAATGTCGGGGGTGGCGGGGGGGCGGCGTAACGGACGTGAGCAAATATGTGCTCGGCCCACAGGTCAGGCCAGCTTTGACATCGCTCTGATTAATCTCTCATGATGATGATGGATGTCGCTTTCCCCGGTTTGCCCCCGCAGTATCCCAGGTACCCCCACCACTCTCGTACTCTCCACTGTGTCACCCCTCCCGGGATCTGGAGAATAAACAGGCAAACGCCGCTAGTATAAATTCATCCGTTTATTATTGGGGTAGTGGGGTACTAGGTTTGATCCCCATGTTATGTCGTATGGCTGTAGGCAGGCAGACACGCTATAGATCTGATATCCTGAGGGAGACGCCGGACCCTGTGGCGTAGCCCGCTGGCTAACGACCTGTATCTGAATGAGCTGTAATGTACTGCCACTGTGGACAGCAGCTGAATGACTAAACAGCAACCGGTATATAGACAGTACTTCATTACAACGTTCTGGCCGCTTGATTAGTGTCAGAGTTCCTGAAGGATGGCGTTATTTTTAGGATTTTTAGGAAGTGATCGTAATTATACAAACTATTTCCAACTCAAGGAGCCCATTCAAAATGCTTGAGAGCTGGAGGTTTTTTTGTGTTTTTCTTTTTGAATCCTGAAACAATAAAACATATACAGACGCTTGACTGGCCAGCCATTGATTTGAACGCTATTGACAAGGGGCGGGTGGGGGGGGTGTGTGTAGTCGGCAGCATTGGTCGTTCAATAGCAGTTATATTTTCATATAAATAACAGAGGCTCTTCCGGTCTTTAATTGCCTCAGAAGCGACGCGCGTGAATGAGCGAGTGGGAGCGGAGGGACAGGCTATCGATTGCCACCGCTCGCATTCGGACGGCTTCCTGAACAAAGGCCGACGACCGGGAGAGAACCGAAGGTCAGGGGGATACCAGAGCACTCTCTTTCTCAACATGCTTATAATCGTTTTGTTTTGTTTACACCTGCTGTAAAAAATATATACTATTCCTCGAAATGATCAAACTATCAAAATAAGCGACGTTTGTGCGGTATTTGTTTTTAGCAATATTTACAGTTTATATTTATCTATGTGTTGTATTTTGCGTTGTATGTATTTTAGTTATGTGTTGTGACTATGAACTAAATACGCAGACTTTGCATTGCAGTGGCCGCCCACCGATGACAGACACTCAAACACATCCCTATAGTATGTACCACAGTGGCTCCTGCAGTTTCATCATAAGAAAGGCCAGCAATTCCGTTGTTTTTCCCGCACTGTTTCGGCAGATCGGCCCGACTGAGGTGGTCGCTGTAGCTGATCGCCCCGGCGACAGACGTGAGGCTATTTGACAAAGCCGCGCTAACGACCCAGCAAGGTAACGTAAGGTGAGGTGAGGTGAGGCAGATACGTGAAGCATATCTGATCTATATTAGGGCGTGAGAAGGGAGGGTGAGTTGGAGGAGGGGGGGGTAAATTAGGCTTCACATGCACTTTTAATTACCGCTGTCAAGGTGCTTGCTTCGCCCTTCCAGGGAGGAAATAAAACACACACACACACCACACACACACCAGACACTTAAAGTGGGCTCTGGACAGACTGACCCATAACATTTTAAAACCATTCTAAAACAGAGGCTAAATTAAACACCCCCCACACCCCCACCCCCTCCCCCTCCCTCCATCGACATAAAACACAATTGACTTTCGTTCTTTTCCACGCTGCAACGTTTACGACCTCTTCTCCCCGGGACTCAGTGTGTGTCTTGTCCTGTCTTGTCTGTACGGCGATGGCCGAGCATACACAACTCTGTGTGGCGGGCGGGTGGGTGGGTGTGTGTGGGGACATGATGGGACGTCTGGGGACACATGTCTGTCCACTTCATCTCTCTGTGCTCTCCAGGTGGGCCGCGTGTCCGTCCCCCGCAACCCTCCCCACCTCCCCAACCCCCACCCCCAAGGCCGCCCGGCACGACGCTTTGTGTTGCGCTGCTTTGTTCTGTCTCGTCTCCTCCCGCCTCCACGGGCTGAAGTGCTGACCTCCGGTGCAGAGCAACTATTACAGCAGATAGTGACAGGTTGACAGATATACAGTATGTCCTCAATGCCTGCAGGCAACACACACACAGGGACTCACACAGACACACACACACACACACACACAGGATAACACACACGCATGCAGCAACAGATACACGCACGCACGCACACACGCACACACACCCACACACATATGGATTGCACGCAAACACACACTTGCGCACATACACACACACACACACGCACACACACGCACATACACACGCACACACATGCACACACATGCATACAGGCAAACAGGCAGATAAACACAACACACACACACACACATACACACACACACCACCACACACACACACACACTATCTGTAGCTCTCTGTGTGCACACACACACACACACACACACACTTACAAGGCGTGTGTTCTCTTTTGATGAGGTGGTTGAATAAGCTTTCTAAGACCAGGGGCTCAAAGGGCTTTGCTGGAGAGAGACGAGACACTGGTTCCACTGTTTGCCAAGACCCATTATAATGAGGCAAACACATATGAAGCCTCTAATATTTCTTCCACCTTTCTGTGTGTACACATGTGTTGTGTTGTGGGTGTGTGTTTGGGCCAGTGTATACAACAACAGACACACACACACACACAGGGGTCACGTGGGCGGGCCGACACACGTATTGACCGGTAAACTTGGACGAGGGTCACAGAGAATCCATTATTCATGACCAGGGATGAGAGGAGAGGAGGGGAGAAGAGAGGAGAGGAAGAGGACTATTTCCGCTGACAGCATTGTTGCTTCCCCCCAACCACAGCCTCCTCCACCCCTCCGTCACCCACCACCACCCTTAGCTCGTCCTTCTTAAAGAGCAGATTCAGTTGCCGGGCCCCTATTCAGATTGATTTGGATCATGCTGATTTCAGAGGCTTTCATACGATATGCCTGCCGGTCCCTGGGCTTCCTGCCCCTAATGCTCCATGAGGCCGCGCGGTTTCTGTGGCGAGAGATGGATTGTTGGAACGACCAGAGTATCATATCATATCCCTTTTACTGGCAGATATATATAAATATATATATATAGGAATACAGTATATATAGACAGACAGATAGATAGACACATACAAAGATAGATACATGGGTATATTTATGTGTGGCGGTGGAAGGGCCCTTTCTTTATATAATCTAAGTCAAACTATATAAAAAATATATTCTAAAACGTGGCTCATCCATACGGAACACACAAGACACCCCACCCTCCCCGCCCCGCCCCCCCTCCTCTCCCCGGAGGAACGGCTGCCAAATGTTCGCTTAAAGGCGGATAATTACAAAAGCGGCGCGGCGCTGTGCTACGCTATGCGTTGCTATATATATTTCCCCCTTCATAGGAAACATGGCCGCCGCACACGGGGCCGTGGGAGATGAGATTTGAGAGAGAGGGGGGGGGGGCGGGGCTCGGCGGTGGCTGCAGCGGCAACGGTGGAGAAAAAAAAAGGTAATTAAGTTGACCAGAACACAACGCAAAGGAGACTCCTTTTGCAATCTTTCATGCGGGCCGCGAGGCGAGGACGTCAACAAACACGGGGCCACCAACAACAATTATGGAATAATTAGCGGCAAGAGCAGCCGGGGAGGATCGCTCCTTGCCAGAGATATGTGTAAGTAATTGTGTAGGTAATTTCAGACTTGGCCGGGGCCAAATTGCCTTTGCTCCTCGACCCTGGCAAAGAGCTATGGAGGCAGGCTTGGCATTCCAAGTGTTTCTCTCCGTGTGTGTGCGTGTGTGTGGTGTGTGTTGTGTGTAGTGTGTGTGTGCCTGCGCTCTGCCTAAGAAAGAGAGGGAGGGAGAGCAGAGAACCGGAGAGAGATAGAAAGAAACAAGAAAGAAAGAGAGAGACAGAGAGAACGGATAGCGACCAGAGAGAGACCGAGAGAAGACGAGACCGAGAGAGAGAGAGAGAGAGAGAGAGAGAGAGAGAGAGAGAGAGAGAGAGAGAGAGAGAGAGAGAGAAGGGGAGGGAGGGACAGAGGGAGATAAAGATAGAGAAAAAGAGAGAGAGAGGTTAGAGAGACATAAAGAAACGCTGGGTGCACTGAAACACAATACCCACAAGCATTAATTATGGTGAGCCAGTCTGCCTTCTATCATTAGTGTTGGTAGGATTATACCAATATAACGGCAATTACACAATCCCCGGAGACACTTGCAGAGGGGGAGTGGAACTCATTTTTTACGAGAGCAGTTTCTGTTGTTTATACACACTTGTTCACTGACACATGAAGACATTTTTTGACTTCCAAGTGAATTCTTCTGAGAAGACGCCTTCTCCCATACTAACATGGAGATGGTATGGCTGCCTCAGCGATAATAAAGTGTTTTTATCTCAAAAACTGAGGCCCGGGGCATTTGTGTCAATAACCATGAAGACTCCACACTGTGCTGATTCAGTCCCAAATATATATATATGCTCTTTCCATTTCTCTCTCCAGCTCTCCCTCTTTCTCTCTCTCTCTCTCTCTCTTTCCTACACACACCCACACACAAACACACAGGCCATGAGCAAAAATGTCAATCCAATTCAAGTGTATGATCAACTGGATGATTGAATCATGAAGGCAATACACTAAATGAAAGCCATCCGTTCACCCAGAAGAACGAGCCCGTTGCTTACCTCTTGGCACCGGACAAAACTTAACACACTTCATGGACGACGCCATCAAAACTCCTCCATGTTAAGCGGCCATGTTAACGTCGAAGGCAGATCAGCATGTTATGATCACACCTCGTTCAGAAGAGAGTGGAAAGCCGATAAAAGATCATTGTTCTTCCCTCCTTACTCTCTGTCTCTCTTCCCCCGCTTCTCTCGGACTAAACAAACACCACTCGCGTCGAGTACTCCTTTCTTCTCATTAACCACTTAGCCGGCGAGTGGCTCCAAGCCTGCGACCAAATTGAAAGATGATGTGGTTCTCATTGTGTCGTGGCGCACAATTCACTCCCCGGTATGGAGATGATTGCGGGTTGATTATTCAAGGTCAGGTGTGTAGCGTCCACCGGGTCAAGTAGGTGCCCGTGTCAACCATTGTAATAGCTGTGCGGTGGGGCCATTCACACACAACACACACACACCACACACACACCACACAGCACACACCCACACACACACACACACACACACACACACACACACACACACACACACACACACACACACACTTACACACATACACACACTTCAGCCCCCCTTTTTGTCACATTCAATCTCGGGCCGGACACAAAATCAATGCCGCAGGAATGCCCACTGTATATATTCACCGTGCTACCGAGGCCGACTTGCTACCCCGCTCAGATAATCACTGCAGTTAATCAATTGATTCAAATTTGTACGTTATCCACTTACTAAACAGAGGGAGAATAGTACGTCGATTAGAAGGAGGCCGCGCGATTATCTTATCGCAATCTTGTGCGCTCGACACCTCGGCGCCTCCCGTGGCACCGCATCACAAAATCTGTCGTCGAGGAGACGGAATGAGTTCAGTGAAGCTAATTCTGCCCCCCCCCTTTTTCAGCACTCTCCTCTGCCTCCGCTATCCATTCGCCTTTCAATATTGTCTCTCTAGCCCATTATGGCCGGCTATTATTCTGCCATTACTGTGCCATTAGCCTAGCCTTAGCCACACATGGTAGCCTATAAGGCTCTCTGTCAAATGGCACCCCCGTTTTTTTGCGGGGAAAGCCCGTGAACGGAAGGGGAACAAAGAGACGTATCGGAGCGTAGATCTAAAGATGGCAGAGCAGACTCTTGATGAGACGCTAACTGGTGACTCGTGGCTTGGCTTCAGAAAAAAAAAGCCTTGTTATGAACTAACTAACTGTGAAAACGATCAATTGTGATGTTCCAGATGTTCCAACTACGAAGAATAATACAATAAAAGAAAATACTTTTTTTTCTCCTTACTGCTCCACCTTCCCCTGGCTGTTGTGCTGCTAATCCCAAGGTTGTGTGCACCGCTGCTTTCCAGGGCTTTTCACAATAAAAGCGTTGTGCCAGTGCCCGTGCCAGCTGCCTCAAGGTGCCCCTGCAGGGGGGTTGGAGCATGGTGGGGAGGGAGGGTGGCATGTGGTGACGTCTTAGAGCCTGCAGAGTCTGAACCCCCCCCGGCGAGACACGCTTTAATTCCCCAAACCCTGATTGTAAAAAAAACCAAAACTAAAACAACACACCATGATACGATTCGGCAAGCCACGGGGTTCACCAATGCGCCACCGGAGTATCTGTTTTTACAGCTTTTTCTGTGTGTGTGTAGAAACCCTGTCTCCGAATATTAAAGATAATAACTTGCTGTTGCTATAGCAACCGGGGGAAAAAAGAGAAGAAAATGGTGCATTTCCATTACATCAAGCTGAAAAAATGAAGTATATAGGCCTAGTATAGTGTCGCACTGTAATGCAATTGGGTTGGCTTGGAGGGAAAGATAAAAGATAAATACAAACAAAACAACAACAGAACTGCCCCGACGTTTACGCCGTTAATAGTGAATCAGCACCTAGAGTGGTGTGTTCTCGGATCATAAAAATACCATAAATATATATGTATAGCATAGATATGCTTGCCGGGAAAGATCAGCATAGCATGAAGTGACTTGACCAGGTAGCCAGCGACAGGCAGAGAGACTCTCCACGGCAGCACTTTCACGAGGGAATAGCGTGCGAGGCCCGCGCCACCTCCTGTTGTCGGCAGGGCAGGGGAGGCAATTACCCAGGGCTAAGACCTTCAGAAACACCAGCGCTGGATCTGAATAAGATCCCTCTCCCTGGGCAGGTGTTTTTAATAGGAGCACAGGGGATATCGTGACAGAGTCGCTAACCCCCCCGGGACGCTCTCACAGGTAATTCTTTCACCTGTAGCCTCCAGATAGACCGCGGTGTTGTGGACTAATGAAGCACGCTATCAGGGCACCGCCGCCGCCGCTACGGACGGGAGGACGTCTCGAGATGGGGCCGACGTGCCAGATGGCGTTTTTTTCCAAAACAGAACCCGCGATTCGGTGGCTGTGTTGCGGGAAAAAATAAGTTCCCGCCCTCTCTTGAGCTGTGTTCAATGATTAATAGGGTGGGATGCAGCGGTTGAAAACTACAATTAAAAGTATATTGCATTTACAGATGGACCCGCGGCTCGCTAGCCGGGGGTAAGAAGCAGGAGACCTGGGGGACGGCACTCCACTCGAGAAGTCATTACTCCTCCAACTTTCCTGCTTCGCGGAATACATTATGTTTGCCGTCTCACTGTCTCACTGCGCTGTTTAGTTATTGTTTTTAGAGGAGGTCCCCCCCCCCCCCCCCACCCACCCTTCTCTTCTACAGCTTCTTCCTCTTCCAAAGGTTTGCATGCATGCAATTATAAGAATGGAAAGAAGAAGTGTGCATGTAATAGTCGCCGGTCCCAATACGGAGAATGAATGCCAGCAGAAAACAAGCTCTGGTGGCCCCTGGGGACACCCACACACACAGACACACACACACACACACACACCCTCGCTTCCCGCTGCCAGATAGCACGGCGCGGCTCTGATAGTCGCCGTCATCGTTACCGCTACTCGTGCGCGGCGGGGAGAAAGGGGGCGAAAGACAAAAATACAGCGGCTGCAAAGCTTCCATTTTGACCAAAGCAAATGGCTTTCCAAAAACAGCACGGATGGATTTCCAATATTCTTAAAAGAGACATCTGCCTCTTGCAGGAAAAACAAAGATATTTTCCTTTCGACGGTGACAAATCCGCCAGAATACCTTTGACCTTGGCTACGGCCTCGAACAATTAATAGCCTAATCGTCTCTTAATCGCCTCTCTTTGAAACGACGTATTTAGCATGTTTAGCTGCTGCGGCTCGCGTTCTCCGACGTGGGTTTGAGCACAGTACAAACTTGGTTCCCCGGTTCCGGTTCCTCTGTGGATTACCACAGCTGCCTAGTATAACCAGGATCATCGTACCGATAAATCCCTGTTTTGCATAGCGCATTGTCAGCATTTCCCCCGGATTTAACTTTGAGCTACAATACAATTAATTCTATGGAGATGCGGAGCCCGCATTGTGCTCCCCCCGTAGCCCACAACGGGACACACACGGGTGAGTATAGTCTGCCCTCTTCAAGCAGGAGGATTGGGGGGGGAATCATCATAATTGGGTATCATTAATGTTCCATCTCCGACCCCCCCCCCCCCCCCCCCACCCCCCGACCTCATATGAGAGATACGATAACGAGCCCGAGAAGAAGTAGATTGTCGTACATTTGAATGCTTCGCTGCCTTTTGCCGCCATTGACACATTTCTCTGACGGAAGATCGGAGGCCGGAGCAAAGGATCTCGATTCCTATGGGGGGAGGGGGGGCAGTTTAAAATCACAGCACGGACTCCACCGCGCAATCACCCCCGGCCAATTCACATTCCCCTTCAGAGAGCAGACAAGAGGAGAGAGAGTTTGAGGAGAGAGAGAGAGGAAAGAGAAGAAGAGAAGAGGGGAGAGAGGAGGAGAGAGAGAGAGAGAGAGAGGAGTTGAGAGTGAGAGAGGGAGGCGAGAGAGGAGAAGAGAGATCGAGAGGTGAAGAGATGGAGAGAGCGAGAGAGAGAGCGCTGAGATGGCGTCCTTCAAGCCCCACTGGGTTTCCCGCCTTCGTGAAATGGGAGCAGAAGATTAGGGGGTGGGGCGGCGTCGTAGAGGGGGGAGAGAGAGAGAGAGAGAGAGAGAGAGAGAGAGAGAGAGAGAGAGGGTGGGGGTAAACACCAAAATCGGGTTTAATCCCATCTCATACAGCTGCAGATACACACTGTTCGAGATGTTTCTGTTTCTGAGTCGCGGTAATAGAAATAGCAATCGTGTCTGCGCGTGCGTGCATGTGTGTGTGCGTGCGTGTACCACATACACAGCAAAGCCGTTAAATAAATACAAGGTATTTCTGGTGAATATTGATGCTGCGTTTATCCCCATCTATTTCAGTTGACGATTAGAATCTGAGCTGACAGGATTCTCTAATGTCGTGAGCCATCTAATAATGGAGACACTGTGCGTTGCGATTGAGTGATGTAACGTATTGAAATGTTCGTCTTCGGTTTGCCGCGGCACGAAAGGGTTTGACTCGCTAATACCATCGCATCATCGGCGATTATGTAAGCCACAGCCTTTCTGCATAGCATGACGTGCCACAGCCATTCGTTTGCGCTCCCTCGTTATAAAAACACATGGTTTGACATTACCTGTGTCGCGCTTCACGTGCGCCTAACATCGTGCCCTCGACGTTCGCCGGTAATTAGCGACGATATTACCTTGAGGGTGTCTGCGTGTCGAGCTGTACCTGCCCTTCCACTTATCTCTAATTAATCCCTGGATTCAGCATCCATGATGCGTCGCGTTTACATTTAATTTCCCATTACGCCCGGAACTAACGATTTACGCTGATTCCACACTTTCCACGAGTGAGGTGTAAAAGCCAATAAATAAAGGACGTCTGTTACATAGGCTGTTTGTTTTGAGGGACCCAGCGTTGTCTTCTAACCGCGGCACGGGGGGTTAACATAAGCAACCACCTTTATGTAAATGGTAAGACCATTCAACCCATCCAACGCTATCCGCTTGCTACAGTCACTCCTTACAGCGCGTCTTACATAACCACGCGTTAGTCAGCGCACGATACGCCGTCCCCTCCGCACTGTCCCTCCCTCCACCACCCTAGCCTCCCTTCTCTCTCTCTCTCTCGCTCTCTCTCTCTCTCTCCATCTCTAAAATTATATTCTCTCGCTTGCCTCTCTCCCTCCCTCTCATGATACGGAACATTTCACAAAACGCCTCCCCCCTCCCTCCCTCCACCTCCCCCCTCCACAACCTCCCCCCACCTCCCCCCTCACCACCCAGCATTATTTGTGCGTCGATAAGTGAGAGGAAGCATTCAGAGGGCCCGCTGGAGCGAGAGGGGAGAGGGCGGAGATCCTCACAGCCCACTGGCCAGCGCTCTGACAGCATGCCTTATCAACATGCACCCCCTCCACACACACACACACACACACACACACACACACACACACACACACACACACACACACACACACACACACACCCCCAAACCCCCGAACACCCAACCATGGATATGTGTGTGTATGTGTGTGTGTGTGTGTGTGTGCGTGCGTGTGTGTGATGGAGTCACTGCACACATGGCAGGAGGGCCATGCATCTAAGAGAACAAGTATAGCACTACCTCACAATCACACACACACACACACACACACACACACACACACACGTGGGCACATGCATGCACGCGCAGGAACACGCATGCACATACACACACAGACATTCATCAAACACACGTCGTGCACATGATGTGCACACATCATATGGACATGCATACTTACACACATTCATCACATTCATCACACACACACACACACACACACGCCACTCCCTGACCCTGGTCCTCTGGGGGCAGTGAGAGCCCCTAAACATGCAGTCTGAGACCTTGACGTGGAACAATGCGCTACCTGCCCTACCTGCCCTCCCAGGAGGAGAATACATGGGGCACATGCGCTTCGAACACCATAACCTCCCATCCACAACGCATTGTGCATGTAGGTTACTCAGCGATATGCCGGCACGCCAGGTCCTTGGTCCCCGGAGACGACACTAATGGGTCTCCTTGAGCTGAGGTCTATGACGCTGACGCTGGATTGGATCAGGTGAGGATCATTAACGCACATGATCAAAAACATTGATGGCTAATTATTGTCTTATACTCCTGTGCTCCGGCACAGCATTATACAAGTATGTTCCTAATGGAAGCCACCGCGTTTCATATTAAGGACAACCATGAGCATGTGTCTGAATTGCTTCAGAGCCGTTGGTGAGAACAGTGGAGGGTGATATGCTAACGGTACGCCTGACAACATTAAGTGTGTGTTATTTTCATTTTGTTTTGCTCTTAGATTTTGTGCTGCAACCGACGCTCAGGACTAACAGCCACATGCTGATTTGGGTGTCGAGCTGTAAAAGAAAGCACATTTCTTGATTGCCCATATATGGTCCCCAGGGGGCGTGCCGATGCGCATCAGGGAAAAGCGGTTGGTGCCCCAGTGAGGACAACAATGGCGGTGATGATGACGATGATGACGATGATAGTATGTGAACAATAATCACGTTCATAATAATATCGGCACTTTTCAACAGATTGGCCTCGGCATATTCTCCCTTTGACTGGAGTGGTGAGTAACGCTGGAGTGGTGAGTGATTACGGAGACCTGGAGCGAGAGCGCTTAACACTATGACTCCGCAGTGCCGTGGTGCCCGCCGCTGGGCTGGGTACCGCTCACTTAACCTGGGGGATTCCGATGGACCTATTCACAGCGGCCCTTGTACCGCCCGTGATGTTCCCCGCTGTACGCAGCCTGTGTTATGTACAGCACGATCGGAAATTACCAATACGTACGACACACACACACACGCAGTAGAACTGCTTGAAGGTTACGTGGCTGCCGGCTGTGCCTGAATTATCGTTGGGTCGGCAGAGTGGAAAAAGACACACGGTGCACCGCGATATCACAAGTTGTTACCAACGTGTTTTCAAATATTTATTATCAACACGTTTTGCGAACATGAAATGATACACGCGACGCGCCGCGATGTAAACTAAATTGTTTCCTGACCGGCTTACCCCACCATCCATAAATAATAAACCTACAAAATATTGCATTAGTTAATAAAGGTGGCCTTCCACCCGTTTGGCATATTTTGATTGCGTTTTTGATTGCTTTATCATGCCAGGCGTTCACTGCATGCAGTTGATGGGAGGTATTATGAGCCACAGTTTACCCTCCTAGTGGTTCTAGAACACACTCACAACATGCAAACATACCCTTCCCCCATATGATCAACTATATATAAGTGTCCTATCATACATAATATAATTTGTGATATAGCCTTAATACGACACGATTTATTGTGATGTATTCGGGCAACCGATAGGAGGCATTATGAACTTGTTCAGTTATTTATGGTGACTAGTTAATGGTTATTTAAGGTGCATTGATTTTCGTACAGTTCCATCCGTGAAATGATTTGCTTATGCCCCCCGTGGGAGGACATTTGCTGTTGTTAGAGAACTGTCCCAATGGCCGGTTTTCATCCATGAGCAGACGAGAAGTTTTTCGTGCAGCCACCCCCAGTTAATATATCTATTTGGTTATTGTTAATTTGCTTTTAGCCTAGGCTTTGCAGTTACATCATCTGGCAGGTCTTGTTGGTATCAATTGGATGTATACTCGATAATAACACCAGTCGTTACTTAGTGTAAAATAGCACCAAAAATACACTCTGAATCAATCGCCGGTGGTGATTGGAATATGTGCTATGTAATGATTATGTATGTATGTATGTATGTATGTATGTATGTATGCATGCGTGCGTGCGTATGTGCATGTATGCATGTATTCATGTACTGTATGCCTGTATGCATGCATGTATGTATTAGGGCGCTTGAAGCAGGACCTATGTTTCATACCTTCCTGACATCCACTGGGGGATATACGGTGTATGAACGAAGGATTAATTTGGGCAAAAAAAAGTAGGTCAACGTAAAAAGGCGAGCAGATGATGAACAGAAGTCTGTCATTGTCTAGCTTACAATGCTGTGTATCTAACATGCAATTAGCCAACTTAGACTTCAGTCTTTAAAGGAGACATAATTATACCACCGGGTGCGAGCGTGATTAGCCATTCCAAGCAGTTTTTTTGACATCAACTAAAGTGGGAGTGGTCCACCTAGAAGTTGAATGCTGAGTAGATCAGCCTACCTACCAGCCTACCCAGTTGACTGTAGCAACTGGGTAGGCTTGTGGAATTCTTGATACCAAGTTGTTCAAATACCTCCATTTTGTTCTGCATAACTCACAATACTTAAATATGAAAGTGATCCTTAAACATTGTACATCAGCAACCTCCCTCCTGGCTGGCTCGCCAGATTTATGTAGCATACCATTACTCTACTTTCCTGTAACAGCTATGGTAGCTGGACATTTTAGCATGGACTAGGGGTCAGAAGATTTAGGTTACAGGGAGGAGGAATGATTACACGTGATGACAGGGTTTAAGGATGACTCAGGAGACAGCAAAGTTCATATTTAGGTACCATGTATTTAGCAAAAATAAAGAAACCCAACACCCAAAACAAAATAAAAACAGCCTATGGCCATACAAAATGAATTTAGTATAATCAACCACACAAAACACACCAAATAAATACGGAAATTAGTAAGCCCAAGTGCTCTTCCTCTTCATACCGCCGCACAGTTACAAGTCCATTTTCCCAGCACAAGGGAATAGTCAAGGACAGTTGTCCATAGTCCGTCGGGGAAAAGTCAGTCGAAAGGGGAATGGGTGTGTGCTGGGCCAAGTGTGCGTGTATGCGAGGAAATAACGGAGGAGTTTCCGCAGTTTGGTCCTACCACGCTGGCGGGACGCAGACGATTCCTGCTGGGCTCGGGTCCTGGACTGGGTTCGGTTGGCTCGCCATCAAGTTTCCCCAGCTCAACCACTTCCATTCACCTGATCGCTCTACAACACCGGCGCGGCGGACATCTGCAGCAGCTCCGTCTCCGCAGCAGCGCTGTTTCCGCAGCCGCAGCTCCGTTCCTCAGCAGCAGCCCGTTTCCGCAGCAGCAGCTCCGTCTCCGCAGCAGCGCCGGTTTCCGCAGCAGCAGCCCCGTTCATCTGCAGCAGCCCCGTTCATCTGCAGCAGCCCGTTTCCGCATCAGCGCCGGCTTTTTTCCGCTGCAGCAGCCCGTTCATCTGCAGCAGCCCGTTTCCGCATCAGCGCCGGCTTTTTCCCTCTCGCAAGCCTTCATCGCAGCAGCCCCGTTCATCTGCAGCAGCCCCGTTCATCCGCAAGCAGCCCCGTTCAACGAGTGCCTTTGTTCATGCAACCAACCTTTGCTTCCCTCTGGTTCAAAGCGGAGCTAGCTCCGCTTTCTTCCAACGAGGAAAAAAAAATATCGAAACGTTCTATCGAACGCATTTTCTATCGATATTGATTTACGTGTCTATCGCGATACATATCGTTATCGTTTTATCGCCCAGCCCTACGTGGAACAATGCGCTACCTGCCCTACCTGCCCTCCCAGGAGGAGAATACATGGGGCACATGCGCTTCAAACACCATAACCTCCCATCCACAACGCATTGTGCATGTAGGTTACTCAGCGATATGCCGGCACGCCAGGTCCTTGGTCCCCGGAGACGACACTAATGGGTCTCCTTGAGCTGAGGTCTATGACGCTGACGCTGGATTGGATCAGGTGAGGATCATTAACACACATGATCAAAAACATTGATGGCTAATTATTGTCTTATACTCCTGTGCTCCGGCACAGCATTATACAAGTATGTTCCTAATGGAAGCCACTGCGTTTCATATTAAGGACAACCATGAGCATGTGTCTGAATCGCTTCAGAGCCGTTGGTGAGAACAGTGGAGGGTGATATGCTAACGGTACGCCTGACAACATTAAGTGTGTGTTATTTTCATTTTGTTTTGCTCTTAGATTTTGTGCTGCAACCGACGCTCAGGACTAACAGCCACATGCTGATTTGGGTGTCGAGCTGTAAAAGAAAGCACATTTCTTGATTGCCCATATATGGTCCCCAGGGGGCGTGCCGATGCGCATCAGGGAAAAGCGGTTGGTGCCCCAGTGAGGACAACAATGGCGGTGATGATGACGATGATGACGATGATAGTATGTGAACAATAATCACGTTCATAATAATATCGGCACTTTTCAACAGATTGGCCTCGGCATATTCTCCCTTTGACTGGAGTGGTGAGTAACGCTGGAGTGGTGAGTGATTACGGAGACCTGGAGCGAGAGCGCTTAACACTATGACTCCGCAGTGCGTGTGCCCGCGCTGGCTGGGTACCGCTCACTTAACCTGGGGATTCGATGGACCTATCACAGCGGCTGTACGCCCGGTGTTCCCGCTGTACGCAAGTGTGTTATTACAGCACGATCGGAAATACAATACGTACGACACACACACACACACGCAAGTAGACTGCTGAAGTTACTGCTGCGGCTGTGCTGATTATCGGTTGGGCGGCAGAGTGAAAAAGACACACGGTGCACCGGAATCACAAGTTGTACCAACGTGTTTAAAATATTTATTATCAACACGTTTTGCAACATGATTGATACACGCGACGCCGCGTGAAACTGAATTGTTTCTGACGCTTACCCACCACTTCATAAATAATAAACCTCACAAATATGCATAGTTTAATTAAAGTGCTCCACCGTTTGCATATTTGATTGCGTTTTTGATGCTTTATCATGCCAGGCGTTCACTGCATGCATTGATGGAGGTATTATTGAGCACAGTTTACCCTCCAGTGGTTCTAGAACACACTCACAACATGCAACATACCCTTCCCCATATGATCAACTATATATAGTGTCATCATACATAATATAATTGTGATATGCTATACACACGATTATTTGTGTGTATTGGGACCATAGGAGCATTTGAATGTCAGTTATTATGGTGCTAGTAATGGTTTTTAGGTCATTGTTTCGTAATTCATCGTGAAATGATTTGTTATCACGGGGAGACATTGCTGTGTTAGAAACTGCCATGGCGTTTCTCATGCGAGACGAGAAGTTTTCTCGAGCCAAGTCAATATTATTTGTATTTTATTTGTTTAGCCTAGGTTGCAGTACATTTGCAGGCTGTGGTATATGATGTATACTGATATACAAGTCGTACTTAGTGTAAAATACACAAAATACACTTGATGATCGCCGTGTGATTGAATATGTCTATGTATGTATGTATGTATGTATGTATGTATGTATGTATGTATGTATGCATGCGTGCGTGCGTATGTGCATGTATGCATGTATTCATGTACTGTATGCCTGTATGCATGCATGTATGTATTAGGCTTGAGCAGGACCTATGTTTCATACCTTCCTGACATCCCACTGGGGGATATACGGTGTATGACGAAGGATTAATTTGGGCAAAAAAAGTAGGTCAACGTAAAAAGGCGAGCAGATGATGACAGAAGTCTGTCATTGTCTAGCTTACAATGCTGTGTGTCTAACATGCAATTAGCCAACTTAGACTTCAGTCTTTAAAGGAGACATATTATACCACCGGGTGCGAGCGTGATTAGCCATTCCAAGCAGTTTTTGACATCACAAGTGGGAGTGTCCACCTAGAAGTTGAATGCTGAGTAGATCAGCCTACTACCAGCCTACCCAGTTGACTGTAGCAACTGGTAGGCTTTGGAATTTTGATACCAAGTTGTTCAAATACCTCCATTTTGTTCTGCATAACTCACAATACTTAAATATGAAAGTGATCCTTAAACATTGTACATCAGCAACCTCCCTCCTGGCTGGCTCGCCAGATTTATGTAGCATACCATTACTCTACTTTCCTGTAACAGCTATGGTAGCTGGACATTTTAGCATGGACTAGGGGTCAGAAGATTTAGGTTACAGGGAGGAGGAATGATTACACGTGATGACAGGGTTTAAGGATGACTCAGGAGACAGCAAAGTTCATATTTAGGTACCATGTATTTAGCCAAAATAAAGAAACCCAACACCCAAAACAAAATAAACAAAACAACCTATGGCCATACAAAATGAATTTAGTATAATCAACCACACAAAACACACCAAATAAATACGGAAATTAGTAAGCCCAGGTGCTCTTCCTCTTCATACCGCCGCACAGTTACAAGTCCATTTTCCCAGCACAAGGGAATAGTCAAGGACAGTTGTCCATAGTCCGTCGGGAAAAAGTCAGTCGAAAGGGGAATGGGTGTGTGCTGGGCCAAGTGTGCGTGTATGCGAGGAAATGGCGGAGGAGTTTCCGCAGTTTGGTCCTACCACGCTGGCGGGACGCGGACGATTCGTGCTGGGCTCGGGTCCTGGACTGGGTTCGGTTAGCTCGCCATCAAGTTTCCCCAGCTCAACCACTTCCATTCACCTGATCACTCTACAACACCGTCAGCTCCGTCTCCGCAGCAGCGCCGTTTCCGCAGCAGCAGCTCCGTTCCTCAGCAGCAGCTCCGTTCCTCAGCAGCAGCGCCGTTTTCGCAGCAGCAGCGCCGTTCATCTGCAGCAGCCCGTTTCCGCAGCAGCAGCTCCGTTCCTCAGCAGCAGCCCGTTCATCTGCAGCAGCAGCGCCGTTTCCGCAGCAGCCCGTTCATCTGCAGCAGCAGCGCCGTTTTTTTCCCTGCTAATCGCTTGCACCTGCAGTCTTTCTAATGCAGGGCGCGCTCTGATTGGCTGTCGGTTACCGTACCGAGTTACCATCGCATGTCAACAGATACCATAACAGATAATAACTTATCATAACAGTTAACAGATTATAACATATCATACCATAACAGATAACACATCATACCATAACGCATTATTATTATTTGGGACCTGGGTTACACTGATCTATCCAGGACATTCCCACTTGTGATGTCAAGTGGGGTCATTCCAACCGTTTTTTGAAACCGCTTGGAATGGCTAATCACGCTCACACCTGGTGGTATAATAGGAGTCCTTTAAATTGGGCTTTAAATACGCAGGGCCCTTAGAATAATGAATATGTAGGAAATAAGCAGCCGTCCTCCATAGGTTCCCCTGCTGAAAGACCTGATGACACTTGTTGCTGCGTCCGAAACCACATCATCTGTGTGGAGATGATGTGTGTGTGTGTGTGTGTGTGTGTGTGTGTGTGTGTGTGTGTGTGTGTGTGTGTGTGTGTGTGTGTTAGACTGGTGGTGGCATGAAATTTGGTGAGTGGCGGCATCGACTGTCGCCGGCTGGATGAAAAAACGGAGGATTCAATACAATTATACGGCTGTGGAGAGGGGGGGTAGATTCAATCCCTTCTGTGCAAATTGTTTCACAAGTACAATGTGGGTGAAATGAGGTGATTCACTGGATAAAAAAACAAGCTTACAATGATTCACAAGACAGGCACGGGCACATGTGGTGAGAGCAGCCTAGAGACACAGTCTGATTGCAAATAGCGATCTCTAAGTATACTAAGCACATGGACTGCTTCACAGGTGCAATATGGATGGGAAATTAAGCCATTTGCTCAAAATACAATCAGATATGACCTAAGGTTTAGACTTGTTTCGCCGCTCCCATTTCCAGGTTCTCTAAGGAGGCGTGGCGGTTGGAAACTTTCCCTTGATTGACAGCTGATTATTCAAGCCATGGGCCACGCCCACAAGCAGCAACGAGGTGAGGCATCTGGCATTAGATGGCCTGGGCGTCCATTGAGTGTGCAAGGTGTGTGTGGTCCGACCCAGCCAGCCCCACGCCTCTCTCAATAAAACAAGAGGGGAGCTGTCTCTGTATCTGTATTTGTTGAGCGATGTTTGGAAACATCATATTTTTACGTACCAAACAGCCCCAGGTATGAAACCCCGGGTTATGTAATACCTTGACACCTGCCCCAAGCCTAGCACAGTATATGCACAGCGACATTTCATCACCCCTCGAGATGATGACGATGATGTCTGGACATATTCAACCTTCCACCCCACCAGACAGACAGACAGACGGGTCGAAGAGAGTTTGACTCACGATTTGCAGCTTCAGGTAGTCCCCGAGGCCCGAGGAGCTGTCCACCCTCACCAGCACGGCGTCCTTCAGGTGCGTGCTGAAGCCCACCGCCAGCCGGTCCGCGCGCGTGCTGGGCCGGTCGTTGGGCGGCCACGTGTACGTGATTAGTCCGCCGTCACGCCCAAATATGTACGTTGTTCCCGCTAAGGAGGGAGGCAGAGAGAGAGGGAGAGAGAGAGAGAGAGAGAGAGAGAGAGAGAGAGAGAGAGAGAGTTAGTGTTAGTGGTGTGCATCACATTCTACGCTAGAAGACTCTTCCCACTGTTTACTGTAATATTGAATTCAGATACGCGCCATGGATGGCCCGATTACGCGTCTTCGCTCAAAGTTGCCCACAGGTAGGCACCAGACACGTCTCAATCCAGCCCCCCCCACCTGTGCTGCAGACACACCTGTACATGCACCTCCGTGATAGTCCACACAAACACGCTCGCTCCGTGGACACAGAGATCATCGACATCCCGTCCCAACACAACAACAACAACAACAAACAAACCAACCCTGCCGCTGTCGATGTGTTGTTGTTATTTTCACGCTCGATTCCATTCGTCCCGTCGTCTGAAGTGCCCCGCATGAGAGAGAGGCACTGACTGACTGAAGAGACCCCTAATCCCTCTCTCGCTCTCTCTCTTTCCAGAACGGGTGCCGTGCGTTCCCGCTGACAGCTAGCGGTGAAGCACATCCGATTATGCTGCACAATTACTCCCTCATTCTCATTCCCTCATTCTGGAGGAGGCGGGGGAGACTAAACATGGGCACCCGCTGCAGCTGTGTCTCTTGTCCGCCCGGAGGAACACCCAGGTCTCCCTGGCACCTGGCACAGAGGCCTCCTCTCCTTGCACTTCGTTAAGCAGCATCCCGAAAAAGCCAAGACAAAAACCTGCAACCACCCCCCCCCCCCCCCCACCCCATTGGTCCAATTACGCTGCTTGCGGTGACCCCCGGCCCCTTACGCACGCCAGCCGTTTCCTGTTCTGCCGGAGCATTACCTGGCATTGTCTCCGGCGGGCAATAACATGCTTCAACATGACCCCTAGCTAGCGGGAAGTCACTTAAAAAATAGCCTTTTGATTAGCCGGCCAGTGAGGAACAGCCCTGCAGCTCTGAGCCGGCCTCTTGCGCAAATGAATGGTTTTTAGAGAGAAGTCTAACCGTAATGAAGGAGGGAGGACATTGTCTCTGTGCTATTATGGACAGGAGATTGTTCCCTTTCGCAAAGGAGACACCGTCTGCGGCTTTCGGGTCTACTGACCGGTGAGCGTGCCATCCTTTACAGTTCACTAAATCGTGTAAATATCCCCCTTTTCTTCCCTCCTAATTGCAATAGTCTCCGTCAGATACCATTTGCGCCGTCGTGTTTTGAGTCCCCGTCGACAGCTAACGGCGCTAAAATGAATGGCTGTTAAGAGAGCCTGGAAGTGAACACGGTCGGTGCGATTAGCATGACAACAGCTATCAGCTAATGGCTAGATGCTCGCGTAAACTGGAGGCAAAAGAAAAAAATGTGAGCAATAAAGAGAGCGAACACAGTGAAGGGGAGATAAAGCAAGAGACTAGAAAGGGGAGGGGAGGAAGGGAGGGAGGGTGTATATTCATGGGGGGGAACAATAGAATATAAATCATTCTGACTGTGTGATTCCGATCTTGTAAACCAACTCACAAGCATACAAAACTATCCATAAATGTGGCTTTTATTTAAATATTTCTGCTGTTAGCTGTCCTTCCGCTCCACGCTATGCTAACGCTCATTATCTCAATTAATTCCCTTATCTCTGTGTTGTGTGCATCAGCTAAGGGGAATGACGTCATCCATTAACATCAACATAATTAACAGCTGATGTTGTGGCATACATTTCCATGGCGGGGGATTTAGTCTCTCTTCTCCTTTCACGATGTCTTCGCTAAATTGAGCGACTCGGTGTTCCACATTATCACCCTCGTAAAAAGATGGTGGCGTGTTACGACGCCCGTTGAGTCTCGGGAGAGGAGAACACATCAAGCGCTTTGCATGGCGGCGGGGCGGTGGCGGCATTTGCTTTTTATTTACTTATCTAAGCTCCAAAGTGTATGGCGGCGGTGGCGTACGCCCGTGGCCTTTATAGAGCGATCGCCCGCTGCGTGGCGCTGGCGTCGAAGCTTTGTTGGGCTGCACCCTCATTATGCCGCGGATGCCACCCAACCACCACTCGCGCGAACTGGCTGATTTATAATTAAGCTCTTTTAAAACCATGGCAGGATTGGAATTCATGCGGGCCCTTCAGCAAGTCTACCCCCCCCCCCCCCCCTCTCTCTCTCTCTATCCTCCCCACCGCTCCGTCCCTCCCTTCTTCCCTCCCTCTCTCCCTCTCTCCATCCCTCCCCTCCCCTCCGTCCATTCATACCAGAGGACACTGAGCACATCAGGCGGACAGTTTGACTTTCTATTGGTGACAACAACAACAACAACAACAAGCTGGACTTCCACATGGAGAGCCCATACCCCATCTCCAGAGGGCGAGGGTTGTTTGGGGGTGGGGGTGTGCGGGGGTCAACAGATAAATAGCTGTAATAGGGTGGGGGGTGGGGTTGGTGGTTGTTGAGGGAGAGGGGACTAAAAGGTCAACTGAGCAAACCGCTCTCGGCGATGCCTCAAATGAATGTGCTCATAAAAAGATATCAACAAACCAAAAAGACGTTTTGTGGTGTTACATCCCCGCGTTGAGATATCGGTTAAAAGGCTGTCGTCGACGCACTCGTGTGTGTGTGTGTGTGTGTGTTTATGTGTGTGTGTGTGTGTGTCATGGTGGTGTTGCTAAAAAGTGAGTAGGAGCACTCCTCGAGGGACTGTAGGGGATTAAAGACGGGAGACATGGATGAACATGAGCCCTGCGCACCTACACACACACACACAAACACATACACACACACACACACACAACCCACCCAACATACACACACACACACACACACACACCAATCCCACCCAACACAAACACACACGTGCACAACCCATCCAAATAACACACACACACACACAGCTAACCCACTCAACACACACGCGCACACGCAGACACACAAACACACACATAAACACACGCACACACACACACACTCCAAACTCACCCAATACATACACATACACACACACACACCACACTGAGGTGGGATTAATTATCCAGTCGATCCACGTCCCACTTGTTTGTTTGGGTCTCTTGGGACATGGAGGGATGTGTGTGTGTGCATGTGTGTGTGTGTGTGTGTGTGTGTGTGTGTGTGTGTGTGTGCGCGCGCAGGGGGGGGTGGGCGGGGTGGTTTCGAAACAGCTCTATCCGCAGTCATTAGATGCGGTCGGCGTTCTCCTGGATGCTCTCAGTGTCTGTCTCTTCATTTGAAAGCGGTGTCAGTGTTCAGAGGGGAGGAGAAACCCGAGACGCAGTGTGTGTGCGCGCGTGTGACGGCAACACAAGCGCAGCGTTTTAAGTTGAGACATGAAGGTGTGTCGGGGGCCGCCGGAGACCCCGGAAACCCACGGCGACATTAGAGCTCTGTTGCCGCGGCGCGCGCAGGTCCCTAAATAACATGTTTACGTGCCACCGACCGCGCTGGTGGGCGTCTCCCTCGTGAGACAGAGAGAGAAGAGAAATGTTTACATTGAACACGTACAATGTCGGCTTTAAAATCACTGAATGTCAGAAAGCAGGAGCAAGGCAAGGTAACGGAGACAAAGCGATTTCGCTTTTGTTTTCGTCCTTCACAGCTCAGGTCTTTGTTGTTTATGGTCAAATTGATCGCATTAATATTTCATATTATTTACTTGTAGTCATTCCATTTTCTGAATTATGGATGCACTCCTCTATATTCACGCAGGATATTAAAATGCTTGGAAAATGAATGATTCATCCCTAATGAAGTGCCTGATATTTTGACTTTTGATAGTTTTAAATTTTTTTTACTATTTTGCGCACAGATATTAAAGTTGTTGTATTTAAATGAGATATCTAATGACCCAAGCTGTTTTGTAGGTTAGACACACACACACACACACACACACACACACACACACACACACACACACACACACACACACACACACACACACACACACACACACACACACACACACACACACACACACACACACACACACACAAATATATTTCTCTTCTGGTAAACCCACGGTTACCAAAGGAGAAAATCTGCGGAATTAACAGTACAGAGGCCTATGAATTAAATATTCATACAAAAAAACAACAACATTGCTCTACCTTGGCCGACGCGCGTGTGTGTGTGTGTGAGTGTGTGTGTGTTAATGTGCGTGTGTGTGTGTGTGTGATCGCACATCGGAGAAACATTGGGAAAAAAAAACGATACAATCGCCTGCCAATTTATACCATTGGATTCCATTATGTCAGTTCCAACTGAATTCCTCCATGGTTGAATGCATTAGCACTTGGGCTAATATATGTGTGTGTGTGTGTGTGTGTGTGTGTGTGTGTGTGTGCAAACAGTGGTTCATAATACCCCCACACCGTTGGTCTAAGGTCTTTCCTGTGACCTCCAGCACCGGCCTCCTAATGAGCCTCATGTTACCCCCGCTGCCGAGAAGCAGGGGGGGAGGAATCCAATGGTAATCTGGTAGTAGCATGTGAACAGCAGCGAATGTGCGGCACGTATGGATTTTGGCTGCGGCTCGCGCTTCCATAACCGATCCGCTCGCACCCGAGGATTTCTCGTAAGAGACGCCGAACACTGAGCGCCGAGGTCCATTCTTGGCGTTGGCTGAGAGAGAATTCCCCTGATGGGTGAGGGGGGGGGGGGCGGTTGGGATCTTGGATCTTCCCTCAAAGCCACTGAAAGCAGGTAGGTTGCTGCAAATGCACACCTTTACCCTGAGAATCCTCCAAGCCCGGGACTAATTCACGGCACCGTTGAACAAAATGGACGCTAGATGGACCAAGAAATAGATGTGCCCAGTCTGAGCTTCAGAGCTCCTAAAGAAGTGAGTGCAGTGAACCGACCCAACCTGAAGTGGAACACACACACACACAAACACACAAACACACACAGCATCCACACACACACAATCATATACAATGGCATATTGATGTCATACCCTTGATTCACAGCTCTGGTTCAACAGTGACGTGAATCAGCGAATAGAACCCCCTGGTAACACTGTTGTCTTTCATTGAATAGATGAATGTCAATATGGCCATGAGCAGAATATTATTTGATGATTTTAATTTCAGAATATATATATATATATATATTCTCATATATTTCCATTGAATTCATTATATCTGTCCATAAAATGGCTGTCGAGGGGGATTTATTATCTGGTCACTCTGTCGTGAATATTCATGGGGGCCAGATTAGCGAGAGACTGATTGTTTCATTTAGTGCAATCTATCACGTTCTCCATTGTTTAATTTACCACAATCTATCACATTCTCCATTTCATGGTGCGCTGCCCCGGATCCATGATACAGGACTGGATGAAGTGGTCCTCGTCGCTGGGCTGCAACCACTACATCACCACACAGGGATACGTGTCACACACACACACGCAGAGAGAGGCTGGGTGCGCCGGCAAGCAAACACAAACTCAAACAATGCCCACGGAGGAAACACACACACACACACACACACACACCCATACATCTATCTACACATAAACACACACTGAAGGAAATACAAACACGCGCACAGACACACACTGTGTACACACACACACACACACACGCGCACACACCAACACTCATTGAAATTGGCAAAATCGCTTAAATGGATGAGATTATTTGGCCATATCGTGTACTTTCGTCACCCCTGGGAGGCGCCCAATTAAAAGCAGGTTGATAATGTCTATTGAATTACCATTCCATTTCAGCTTCCACAGAAATCATTACAGGGATAGATGAAGACGCCATTATCCAGCCCAGTCCCAGCAGTGTCTGGTGGACGACCTCTGTCTCGTCAATACCACACAACGCTCCGCACCTGGGAGGAAAAATGTCTTTATTCCCCAACATTTCACTCCTGAGCCATTAAAGAGACTGGTTAGCTAATGGGTAGTGTTGCTGCTTCCCGCGAAAAGGGCTCTCCCTTGGCAAAGTTACTCCAAAACCAAGCCAATAAATTAAGTGTCGGGCTGCCTATTCGTAGCTGGAGGCAATCCTAAAGTGATCACATAGTGAGGGAGAGAGCGAAGGAGAGATGAAGGGAGAGAGAGAAATAGAGAAAGAGAGAAAGTCAGACATCCTCCGTGTATAATTAAGCCATGTCACACACTGCGTCATTCCTGATATCAAAAGATATATATATATATATATATATATATATATATATACCCCATCTTGAATAACTTCTTGTGTACAGAAGCTTATCAGATATTAATCAAAGCTCTGGTGACCTGCCATAAACCAGCAGGAGTCATATCAAAGATGGAATGGCTTTGATATTTCAATACATTTTCGAAAATGTGTAATGAAAAACAGTACACTAAAAAACTACAAATAATTACTGCACAATGCAGTATATATTAGTATACACTACATTTAATTTCATGTACTTGCTGTTCTCATTCATACGTTTAAGTGTTTGACTGAAACGGCAGCACATCACAACAGTTGGAGATATCAGAGAACCGTTTCCCAGAAGTTCGGGATGATAACTCTTGAAATTACTTCCCCACCCCACCCCACTACCACCACCACCACCACCACCACCACCACCTCATAACACAAGCAAACACTTCAACACAATTTTGCGACGCATTCAAAGGGTCATGGTGTTTTCCTACTGAATTAGTGATGTATTTATGTCTTAAGGTGGTAAAACAGAAGACACCTTTTCCCGCGTCTCAAACGCTCCAACGGTAGGGATACATGCGCGTATTTCCATCAAGCTAAGCGCACACAATCGCCTTCATTATCCTTAATCATGTGTTGGTAAAACAGCACCCACCGCATCCACGGCACAGAGGTCACGGAAAACATTGGTAGACTTTATCACAGCTCTTCCACTGCTGCCGCCTCCGTCCAAACACAACTTCCTTTATATTTCTGTCCATTGTTCCACCGCCGTGTGCCAAGGGCTTTGCAGCGTTTTAGCCTTCACTCTTGGAAGCTTTGCTCCAGCAAAAAAAAAACTAACAACTACAACCATTCCCTGTCTTCAGTGGTGTGTGAGTGGCACGGCCCTTGAGGTAGACAAAAAAAAAAATAGATATGGACCGTTGGACTTGTTCTAATCCTCTCTTGGTGCAAACCGCCCGGCCCACTTCAGAATTGAACCGGCGGTGGTGACCAAACGCCCCATGGCTCTGACCCCTCCCACCCACGCCCCCCCGCAAAACAATGTTAGCAATCTAGAGTATGACAGGAATTACACAACAACCAACCAACCAACCAACCAACCAAACAAACAAACAAACAAACAAATCGCTGTTTCCTCAGCCTCAACTGAGGTTTGACAAAGCTACGTTTGTTTTGAATTGAAGTTCTATCCAACTGTCACCATCACCCTATTCAATGGCTTCCAACCGCGCTCCGACAACTTCTTGTTAAGGGGAAAAACACGGAACAATCTGGCCAATGAACAACAAAACAACAAAATATGTCATAACACCAACACCTCTAATATACAGTAGACCCTCTGCATTCTGGACCGCATCGCCTCCGTTGCCTCCGCTCTGTCAAAGGTTTTCTCCCTTGGAAAATCCAACTTTAAGATAATTGCCGAAGCTTTTCTCTTTGCAGTCTGCAGAGGGTACAGTCTGGACAGTAGGTGCTAAATCAAACCAGCTCTGAGTGCCTGTTATACTGTGTGTTGGCTTAATAAGCACATTCGATATATATATATATATATATATATACCTTAACAGTTCACTGGCCAGACACTACATCTCCACTGCAGGCGAGAACTGTTTACTATGCTATGCACCGCTAAAGCACTGCACACAGAAGCACATTGGGCGTGGATGTGTTCAGTGCTGATAATCAAGCAGCATAATGGACGACACAATGTACAATGTACAATGTTCGCTGATAAAGCAAACACGGCAGAATCTTCTCATCAGATCAGTGTCACCATTCCAATCATGTCGATCCATCCCAACTTGCTAATCACTGTCTTCTTCTGTTCTTCTGTTCACGCATTCATCCATCCATCCATTCATCTATCCTCCCACGTACAGAGGAATTGGTTTGAACTTAATTATATGGAATAGCAATGAACGTGTTGCAATTATCAGCATCGTGGTCTGATTACACGAAAACGGTTTAATTGTGTTCCAAAGAAAGAATTATCCACAATTCTGTTCCATTCCAAATTATACTAATTTCCATGCGTGTGCGCACAATCCAATTCTGGATTAAATCGGAACAATTGTTCAGCAGAATGAATGCAGCGGTGCTTTCACCTCGTCCGGAAGCCTCCACGTTCACTGCGGTTCTGACAGTTCTTGAGCCACGGTGCTGCTGCTGCTGCTGCGCCGCAACACGCCCTGACTTTAGGCCTGCACCTCTCTAAAGAGATAAGCGCTCAGCTCATCACCACAGGACCCGGGGCATTGTAACACTGAGCACCCCGCGCTCTTCATGGCGGGGAGACCTCCGTGTGCCATTCATGGGCTGAGGTAAAGTCCTGGCCGCCGGGGGACGTGCCATTGTGGTGTGAATGCTCAGCCGACCGGTGTCACTCAAAAACACTGGGATCAGCCCAACCCTGCCCCTCTCTCTGTCTCTCTCTCACACTCTCCAATTGAGCCGCTAGGCTGACTTCACGAGCGCACTGAAGCGCTACGCGAGCCCCCTCACCCGTAGAGCTTAATGGCTGAGCCCGGCTGAGCTGACAGGACCCACTGTCTTAATTGAGCAACACACCAAGCGGGGTCTTTGTTAGTGGGTCCTCGCCAGCTGCATATCTGCCCTTTCCCGGAGCCCCTCAAAAAAAAATCTCTGGCACCGATAGAGGTGTCCCACAGTATCGACAGCTCCTCATTTACTCTCCCCATCATCGCTTGCTTGATTTGCTTTCCCCGAGACACACAACGCTTTCTTTCTCCACATGGTTCACCGGCGGCCATTTTGTTGGCTGGTCTGCCGCTCTGTGCGCTTGCGAGGCTCGCTCTCCCCGATGTTTGATGAGCGCTCCAGTAGGAGACAAAGGGATGGAAGTGAGGGTTCACGGCATATGAACACATCCATTGTCTGCTCATGAAACCTATGGCTTTCCTGTGGCTGATGACATCCATAGAAATTATAGTTGTTTTACATTTTTACAGTGGAATCAACACATACAGTAAGTGAGTATGTCTGCAGGGTCTAATTATTGAAGAAAAATAAAAGCACAACATGAAGCACAGACGATAATTACCTCGCGAAAGTCATGCGGAAAGCAGAAGCGAGCTTGCTAACACTTATCTGAGCTTGGAGCCCGGCGCTCGGCTATGGCTATATATATATATATATATATATATATACAGTATATATATATGGCTGGACCCTAAATAAACCAGCGCTTATAAAAGCCACCACTTTGAAGATTGCAGAGTGCTTCAGCATCTTGCTTAATATATCGCTGTGCTGCACTGCTGATATTGCAAATGTGCATAGCAGCCTCCAGTAAAGCCACAAATCACTTCAAAAGGCGAGATCCAACAGGGCCTTCGATAGTGTCCGACTAAGCAGAAAGAGGGGGTGTTTATTTGTGTGAGGTAGCTATACCTGGCTGTGTATCCATCCACCTGTCAATAGTGTTGAGACAAAAAAAGCAGCGGTGGCTGCTGCTGGTGTAGCTGGGCGGCCCATATGTCTGGTCAACATACATGTGTGTGTAGGGGAGGGAAACAATAACCAGTAAACCTCTTAAGGTCTTAAACACACAACACAAGCACTACATTCGTTGGGCCAAGAAGCTAGCATAGTCACCTCTAATCCGGGGGTTGCCGGTTCGAGAGAGAGAAGAGAGGATTACACAGTCGGAAAATCAATTAAAAGTAAGTAAAAAACGGATTAAAATCGCTGTACAGAAACTAAAATGGATCAAATCACCACAGGTCTCTGTTCTGGTAATAGCGCACATACAAGATCAAAGTCGGGCCTAATGTTTTTTTGTAATATGTTTAATATGCGGGCCATTTGTAGATGAAAGTGTTGGTGAGTCACATGGACTGTTTTACTCCTCGCCGGGGGACGAGCAACACGCCTCAGCCCTAATTGTGGGATTAAGCATCTGCTTTGCCTACTGCGCTGTCGCCTCACTTTGAAAGTCGGCCTCGCTAAATGACGCTATTTAATTAGCTGCGTATCGCACGGAAATGATACAATGCAATATCAGAGTCTGAGGAGGATCAAGGGGAACGATCAGCGGTAATGAACACACGCCAATCGCAATACTGCCTGCTGTGTGTTTGTTGCATTTGTGTGCGTGTGTCTGTGTGTGTGCGTGCGTGCATGCGTGTGCGTTTACTGGGGGTGTAACAAATAACCGATTTGAATCGGAAAATCGGTTTTGATTTAAAAGATGCGAGTGCATCGGTACACGGTCCCCTAGATCGGTCTAAACGTAGCATGAACCGGCCGATGGTCCGATCACAAAAATGTGCACAAGGGATGTCTTGAAATTGTTCTAATTTTCTACCTCAGTAGTTCATTGTTCCTGATCTGAGTCTACACAGACCTCTCCACAACTTTGGCTCTAATTTGTGCCAACAGTGAAATTGAATAGTTTGTTTTATTGTCAGAGGGGCTTTGTAAAGTTCTTAAAATGCAATATGTTACACTAATAAACATGACATGTTTCTGAATTCACATGTCAAAAGTGACAAAATACTTGTTCCCTGGTCTTTGATAAATCTATTTGAAGGTAAGCAATGGCACATTTATAGTATTGACTTATGTTAATTCATAATGTAAAATGATTGTCTACTTTAAACAAGGAACTCATGTGTATGTGCGCATGAATGCATGTGTGTGTGAGAGTGCATGTGTGTGTGTGTGAGTGCATGTATGTGTGTGTGTGGGATGTGCATGCATGCGTGTGTGCCCGTCCTGCCCCTTGCACGGCCTGCCCCTCCAGTGCAGTGCGGTGCAGAGCCGCCATGCTGCAGCTCAGCTCAGGTGCAGCCGTGTCCCCCTGCTGACCGCATCCTATCAGCCCCCTCAGCTCGCTGCGTCGCTCCACCGCTCACACACATGTGTGGCTCTGCATACCTTGTAGATCTACAGTGTGCTGGGCAAATATAATATGCTAATATTAGCTCATGCTTAAGCGGGATTGTATTTATTTTTTTATTTTGGGCATTTTTATCAGCCGCTGCCAGCAGCCCTGAGGCGGTGAGAGATGGAGGAAGCAAAAGAGAAGGTGAAATCCCTACACAATCCTATTAGTGTGGATTAGGTGGCGGCTTTTCTTTCTGTTGCCACTGTGCTGCAGGTAAGCAATTGTAAATTACAGGAATAGAATAGCTACATCGCTGCCTCTGATTGGGAGAGTTGGCACATCGATAATGTATTCACACTATTAAGTCGATGACTGCCGGTGTCGCCGCATGGCGGATTAATCGCACGCCGTTTTTCTATTTAGGAGCCTACGTTGTGTTTCGGAATTTTCTTTTTTATTGTAATTATTTTAACCGCTACTGCATTACTGCATACTCAGAAGGCACCCGCCCAGCCAGCAAGTGGACGTGGACCCCGTCAGGACACACACTCACACCTGAACAAGCGGTGTGTAACCAAAGAGGAGGCCCCTCCATCGATCAGCTCCTGATCAATGACAATCATTGGTTTTAGTCTCAGCTCGCTGAGCACCATGGACAGCAGCAGCAGCCATCGTCGTCGTCGCCGCTGGTCGTCTCTGGTCTCTCCTGTGCCTGAAGGATAACCACGGGTTGCCAGATATTCCTCTTAAATCTTCCTTCTCCCTCCGTCCCCAGCCCCGCCACCTCAACCTTTTCCTTGAAACCAATTAGTCAGTCACTATGGGGCTCTGCTGGAAATACATCAGGGCCACGATATTTTACACCTTTATAAATGTGTTATTTTATCCTTGTTGGAACCATTTTATATCTCAGACCAGAAAGTCTGGATGGAAAGTCAATATGCTGGACCAACCAGGTTGCAATGTTGCATCTTAATATCAGACAATATGAACAATATACATAAAGAAATGTATATGTATATTTAAAATGCTTATGAGAAAGAGATAGAAATGATTGAGATTGCAAAATTGCGTGGGTGTGTGCGTGTGTTTGTGTGTGTGCGTGTGTGTATGTGTCCTTGTACTGTATGCAAGCCTGTGTGCATCATGCATATATGGATGATATTTTGCATGGAATAATGTTTGCATGCATGCCTCCACGAGGGACCGATGAGCAATATGTTGACACACAGCGTGCTCTCTTGGCTGGCTGAACTCAGGAGAACAATCTTCACTTTATGTTGGAGAAAAAAAGATCCCCTTCACAAGCCCCTTCTGTCCCCACCCACATACACACAATACACTGAGAGGCATTTCAACTAACAAGACATTTATGGTTTCCAATTACCAACTTTTTGAACGTTTCTGGCCACCGACACTCCTGTCTCCAACCAACCGTACTTTGTTTGGCACGAGGCCGGCTCCCATTTGCAACAGGTAGCCGTTTCTGGCTTTATGGATTTTACACTCAGTCTCGCCGCTTTTACAGTGTGCTATGACTGAGTACTCAGCGGCTGTGCGCTACACTAGTGTGTTTCAGATACAGTACAGGACATATCCCTACTTCTTGACTGGACGTGGCAATAGGGCCATTCGCTTTCTTCACTATTTGAACCGATCCAAAGACTTTCAAGTCCCCCCCCTCCCCCCCTTGAGTCCAAACAAGCACGCTAGCGTTGAGAGGAAAGGCCCTGGAGCTGTCTGCACGGCGGTACAGAGAGAGAGATAAATGTCCAGAGTTAGTACATGGAAGTGACAGAGGGAGATGAGGTGAGGATAATGACCACGGCGACGATTCATTGAGTATCTAGTGGAGGGAGGAGGAGTCGGAGGAGGAGGAGGAGGAGGAGGTGGTATGGGGAGATGGGAGACTTTAAATTTGTCCCAAATCCCCATGCATCGCCGAGGGGCGGCACGCACACACACACACACACACACACACACACACACACACACACACACACACACACACACACACACACACACACACACACACCACACACACACACACACACACACACACACACACACACACACACACACACACACACACACACACACACACACACAGCCCTCTAGAGTCCAACCATAGGATGTCTCTCTCTCTCTCTCTCTCTCTCTCTCACTCTCTCTCTGTTTCTCCCGCCCTGCGCTCTTCCGTGCAGCTCAGTGGGGGTGGGGTGGGAGGGGATAAAAAGAACAGGAAGAATTGCTCATCGGACCACCCCCCCCCCCCCCCCCCCCCTCCCCCCCCCCTCCCCCTGTCTGAACGGCACGCGCGGTCAACTCTCATTTCCTCGTCATCGTGCCAACTGCCAACCCACGGCCGGGTCGAAAGCCGCACACACACACACACACACACACACACACACACACACACACACACACACACACACACACACACACACACACACACACACACACACACACACACACACACACACACACACACAGACACAGACCACCACTGCAGGCACACAGGGCTGCCCACGCATGTCTGCTTGGATGAGCACCGTGGAGAGAGGGCCGGGGAGAGATGACGAGAGAGAGAGAGAGAGAGAGAGGAGAGAGAGAAGAGAGAGAGAGAGAGAGAGAGAGAAAGAGAGAGCTTGTAGGATTGTGGTCTATGGTGGTCGTATAAGAATAAAAGAACATGCATGGAGTTTCCAGAGTGAGGGAAACGCTGCCCACAGAAGCACTGGAGGGAGGCCTATATAGATCTTCCTTCTGCAGAGACACACACACACACACACACACACACACACACACACACACACACACACACACACACACACACACACACACACACACACACACACACACACACACACACACACACACACACACACACACACACACACACACACACACACACACACACACGTGAGCGGTGCTCTCTCTGTGCTTCCTGGCTCAATAACCGCGGCGGCTCCCTCTGGAGTGGAGGGAACATGTACCCAGATCATAATCAGGCCAGCTATCATCGCTGCCATCTCGTCGAGTCGCAGACACGGTCGTCTCTCCCGACTCGCCTCCGAGTGACACCGGCCCAGAAGACACGCTCGTAATTATATTACACAAGCCCTCCTGCCCGCCCGCCCGCCCGCCCGCAACACGCCGGCAGCAGCAGCGACACGACATCGGAGACCCCGCCACGCCCGTCTGTCTCTCGCGCCGTATCCATCCATCTGCCGCGCTCTTCATATTCGTTCGTGTCTATGTCTCTTATTTCTTTCATTCCTCGGCCTCCAAAAATGATTTGTTGTCGTTGTGGTTGTTGCTGTGTGTTGGCCGCTTGCGACCTTATCCGTGTCATCCGTGTGGATTTGCCGCCTCTCCGAGCTCAACTGCATGCAGCATCCCCCCCCCACCTCCGCGCGGTCCGGTCAGAAAAAGGCAGGACGCCTCTAATCCCATCCTCATCCTTAGCTAAGACAGTTGAAAAGGTTCTAACATTGATTGTAATCAGTTCGGTTCGATTGCTCTGCTTTTTGGCCGAGCAAAAAAAAAAAATAATCTCACACTCACACACACACACACACACACACACACACACACGCACACACACGCACACGCACACGCACACACACACAGACTTGAAATATAAAACGTGTTCAGGCAGCAGCGAACACCGGAGCGCTCTCACTCTTGACACATATTAAAGTCGTGGCTGGATTGTGATCCATTTCCATTAGGCTCGTGTGGCATAAACAAGTCATTCTTTATTTGATTATTGTTTTGGCGTCTAATTTGTATCCATTTCTCTCTTCCTCCTCCCCGTGTTTTCTACTTCTCGTGGCTGGTTGTTGGCTGTTGGTAAAACATTGCAGCGTGATTGGCTGAAGACGAGCGGCTCTCAGAGTGAGCTGCCGCGTCTCCGGCCGCTGACGGAGTAGTATCATCACCGCCGCCGCGAAGCAAACAATGCATCCACACACACGGCCCCGGTCAATTTCATACATCACAGCCGAGGTAATTTTCTCCTATTTTCCACATGAATCAATGGAGGAGATGGAAGTTTGGCGCACGGAATGAAAAGAAGTCCACCCCACCACCGCCCAAAAATAAATAAGGGGGGGATAGTTTGTCCTCGATTGCTCGTTTGACAGAGAGATCTCGTGTGTAGTCTGACGCACGGCACGTTGAAGGGAAGAAAATGTGTAAACATGTGATCAATGGAGACTCTTCTTCCCAAAATAAAGGACAGAGCTGAAAGCATTATTGCAGAGATCGTAGGAAGGGCAGGTGCTGGCATATCACCAAACCACTTTGACTTTGACTTAGAAGTGCATGTGAGTGTCATTGAATTGCACCACGACATGTAATACTAACAACCATTAAATAACCAAAGTGTGTAGCTGATGAAGACGTAAAATGATTCCCATCTGTATGATTCCCAACACCTGTAGATTATTATTATTATTATTATTAGGGATGCACCGATAACGATACCAGTATTCGGTATCGGTCCGATACTGTGCTCATGTACTCGTACTCGTACTCGTTAAACTACTCCGATACAACCGCACCGATACCACTTTGGCAATGCAACGTTAACCTTGTAATATTCTTAGCCAAGGAATATTGAAATAAAGAGATGCAACCGAGTTGCCGTTTATGGATGTTTAATAGAAACTGCGCATGGTACCGAGCATGGGCGTAGAATTTAGTGGGGACGCTGGGGACATGTCCCCACCAATTAACGGAGCACCCCCCCCCCATCAGAACTGCAAATTAACGGAGCACCCCCCCCCATCAGAACCGCGAATTAACGGTGCACCCCCCCCCCCCCATCAGAACCGCAAATGAACGGAGCACCCCCCCCACCATCAGAACCGCGAATTAACGGAGCACCCCCCCAACAGAACCGCAAATTAACGGAGCACCCCCCACCCCCATCAGAACCGCAAATTAACAGAGCACCCCCCGATCAGAACCGCAAATTAACAGAGCACCCCCCCGATCAGAACCGCAAATTAACGGAGCACCCCCCCCCATCTGAACCGCAAATTAACGGAGCACCCCCCCCCATCTGAACCGCGAATTAACGGAGCACCCCCCCCCCATCTGAACCACAAATTAACGGAGCACCCCCCCCCCCCCAAGACAAAAAATAACATGTTTTCAAAGTCATTAGAACTGTAATGGTTGTATTAAGTACTCGTATCGGTATTCGGTATCGGCAAGTACCCAAATGTAAGTACTTGTACTTGTACTCGGTCTGAAAAAAAGTGGTATCGGTGCATCCATAATTATTATTATTATTATTTTATTGTTGTGGTGAACAGCCAATGTAAATAAAGGGTGGATCGACCACATGTGATGCTGTTTGACTGATTGATTGACAGACCATAGAACACCGCCACACCGCATCACTTGCAGACCCCCATTTTACGCATCTGGTCGTCAAACCGTGAACACAACGGCAATGGCTCTTGCCCCACGCATCCCCGGTCTCGCTTTCACCCCCCATGGTAAATTACACACCAATGGAGATGCGACCAGCCAACACACGCCCATAGTCAGCCGGGAGATCTGGCCTATTTCAAGGGGCCGCCTCAGGGTCCTGTGGGAACGGAGACAGGGAGAGGCTGGAGGCCTGTCTGAATGCACCAGACAGGCCCTGGCCTAATTGCCTCCTCTGTTGTCTCAGCAGAGCCGGGCCAACCTCCGATCTTCGTCATCATCATCATCACCGGGGACAGCAGAGACGGCCGTGGTCCACAGAGTCCCTGAGTCGTTCATCTCCTCCACACCCTCCCAGCCTCTCTTAAGCCCTGCCCCCCCCCCCCCCCCCACCCCACCCCTGGAAACCCCTCCCACCTACCTCCGCCAGAGCTGGACTTTCGGTCTGAGCAGTGACCTGCACACTGCTCCTCACTGCTCCGGCTGCACGCCTCCGTGGACTCCAGCTCACTCCGGACATACAAGTCATTAATGAATTAATTAAATGCGATGAAATTGCATTCTAGAATAGGGTAGTCGCACGCGATCATTTGTGTGCGAGAGAAAGGATACAATAAATACATAAAATACAATTCTAATCAGAATGCTGACCTCCAGTGAGTTAGAATCAATCCACTGTTCTGTGTTGGGCGAGAAAAAATACGAGAAACGGCCGAATGAAATCCAAACCAAGAAGAATGAAGAGGCTTTGCAGCAGCTCCTCATTACGTCAGTGTTTACAGCGTCTTGCAGCCACACAGCAGCACCAGCCAGAGCTGCTACCAGAACACCTGGCCTGCGTAGACGATGATGGACACGGGGAAAGAGATTTTGTGTGTGCCCCCCCTCCCCCCCCCCCTCCATCATTGCCGCCCCTTTGTCTTCCTCACACAGACTTGACAGACGGGAAACAGCGTGGAAATAGTCACGCAGTGTGAATAGTCGGAGGATGGGAGCAGGGAAGCTAAAACTGCAGCAACCTTACCAACCACAATTAGTCGCACACTGCAGTACGTTATAAGTACTTCCTCGGGAGGTATAAAAATACCATATTCCTATCCCTCTCTCTCTCTCACTGTCCCTCTGTCTCTCTCTCTCGCTGTCTCTTCTTTCTTTATCACTCGTCCTCCATCTATGGCTCCCTCTTGTCTCTTTATCTCTGCTTTTCTACCCGTCTTTCTCTCTCGTCCTTTCTTTCTCTTGTCTACAAATCTCCCTCTCTCGTCTTTCTTTATCTGTTCTCTATCTCTTCTTTCTATTATCTATATCTTTTTTGTATCTCTCCATCTCTCTCTCCATATCTCTCTCCATATCTCTCTCTCCCTCTCTCCCTCTCTCCCTCTCCAAGACACAGACCTCACTGACACGCATCGTAAAGAGGCCCCGGGTCCCAGCCATGCCAGCGTCCAGGAGTGCACGCATGTGTCTATGTGTGTGTGTGTGTGTGTGTGTGTGCAGGGCTGCAGACAGACAGACAGACAGACAACACCTCTTTGTCTCACCCCCCCACTCCCTCCGCCTCCCTCCACCTCCCCAGCGTCCCCATGGGATGACACGGGGATGCGGAGCCACCTTCTAATCCTGCCTAATCTGGGAGCAGTGGAGCATCTGGAGATGGGGATAGGGCTAATCTGAGAGCGGGGGAGACTCAGGGCGCCACTGGGCTGAAACAGGGAGGCAGCCGCACTTGACTTGTCGCGTGCGTCTCAGAGCTCGGCGCGATCAAAGGAGGAAGTCGTGATAATGACAGTAAGAACAGAGAAAGGAGATAAAAGGGGAAACACACACACACACACACACACACACACACACACACACAGGGGGTGATGCTGGACTAAAGATTGTACGTCTGTCACAGACGAGAGACGGTGATAGCAGCAGCAGAAGCAGCAGCAATACACAGCAGCAGGTTTTACCCTAACTAGAGCAATGTCCTCATCAAGGTTACCCAAACAAAATCTACAAAAACCAAGAAAGAAAGATGTGAAGGCGTCGTTTACAGACAAAAGGCGTGCGTCGG